>CAJFDF010001705.1:0-27473 GCA_904067115.1 Aegilops sharonensis | reverse complement strand
TCCTCAGCCCGATAGTAGACGGCTTTCGCCTTACTAAGGTACTCATGGATGGCGGCAGCGGACTAAACCTCATCTATGAGGAAACCCTCCGAAAAATGGAAATAGACTGGAACCGCATTGAGCGAAGCAGCACAACCTTTAGAGGAATAATCCCCAGTCGGGAAGCATGCTGCACAGGAAAAATCACGCTGGACGTAGTGTTCGGCTCGCCGGACAATTACAGGTCCGAGGAGGTCACATTTCAAGTGGCTCCATTCAGCAGCGGATATCATGCTTTATTAGGACGAGAGGCATTCACAATTTTTCAAGCTATACCCCATTATGGGTACATGAAGCTTAAAATGCCCGGCCCCAATGGAATTATCACTCTCGCTAGTGATCCGAACATAGCACTCCGCGCCGAAAATAAGACAGCCGCACTAGCCCTCGAGGCATTTTCCGAAGCCCTAGCGGCCGAGGAACTCACCGCGATGCGCTCCACGGCGAACAGGGACGATGTGATACTTGATAAAAGATCCAGGTCCACCTCTTTTAAACCAGCAGATGAAATAGTCAAATTCCAGGTCCACCCAACGGACCCCACGAAGACGGCCTCCATCGGGGCACAATTGAACCCTGATGTAGACGCCGCACTGCGAGAATTCCTTCGGGAAAATTGGGACATTTTTGCCTGGCACCCCTCGGATATGCCCGGAATCCCACGCAGATTGGCAGAACACAGCCTAAACATCCTAAAAGGATTCAAGCCAGTCAAACAGGCTCTTCGAAGATTTTCCGAACCCAAAAGACAGGCAATGGGAGAAGAGCTAGCCAAGCTATTGGAAGCCGGATTCATCAGAGACATCAAGCACCCGGATTGGCTAGCAAACTTGGTAAAGGTACCAAAGAAGGACAAATCCTTGCGCCTATGTGTCGATTTCAAAGACCTAAATAAGGCCTGCCCAAAGGATCCCTTCCCCCTCCCCCGCATCGACCAAATCATCGATGCCACCGCAGGGCACGATTCATTGTGCTTCCTGGACGCATACTCCGGCTATCATCAAATCAAGATGGCAGAAGCGGATCAAGCCGCAACGGCATTCATTACTTCATATGGACCATTCTGCTTCAACACGATGCCCTTCGGACATAAAAACGCCGGCGCAACATATCAGCGCATGATTCAGACATGTCTGGCTACCCAGATCGGCAAAACAGTAGAGGCATACGTGGACGACGTAGTCGTCAAAACTAAACACGTCGAAACTCTAGTGGACGACTTGAGGCTCACATTCGACAGCCTCAGAGCATATGACATAAAGCTGAATCCGGAAAAATCTGTTTTCGGCGTACCAGCTGGAAAGCTGCTGGGCTTCATCGTATCCGGTAGAGGAATTGAAGCAAACCCAGCCAAGATCCAAGCTCTGTCACAGCTAGATATCCCAAAAGACCTCAAGCAAATACAAAAATTGACCGGATGCATAGCGGCTCTAAGCCGCTTTATCTCCCGTCTAGGAGAAAAGGCATTACCCCTCTATCGCCTCCTCAGGCGCACCGAACACTTTTGAGTGGACGGATGCTGCCACCGCCGGACTCGAAGAAATAAAGGCAATATTGGCAACAAATCCGGTCCTGGCTGCGCCCAACCTGGGCGAACCAATGTTGTTATACATCGCAGCTACGCATCAAGTTGTAAGCGCGGTACTCGTCGTTGAACGAGAAACAGAAGGGCATAAATTCCCTCTTCAAAAACCAGTATACTACGTATCCACTGTGTTAACCCCCTGCAAGTCCCGTTACCCGCACTATCAGAAGATAGCATACGCGGTGTTCATGGCATCCCGGAAGCTCCGACACTACTTTCAAGTGTGTTCGATAACAGTGGCCTCTGAAGTACCACTTAACGACATTATAAACAACCGCGACGCGACGGGCAGGATTGCAAAATGGGCCATTGAGCTCTTACCATTTGATATATCTTACAAACCTCGGCGAGCTATAAAGTCACAAGTTTTGGCTGACTTTGTCGCTGAATGGACCGAAGCCGAGCTCCCTAAAGAATACGGCGCATACTCCAATTGGATTATGCACTTCGACGGCTCTAAAATGTTAGCCGGACTGGGGGCTGGCGTCGTATTGACGTCCCCGACCGGAGACACAGTCCAATACGTACTTCAGATAATGTACACGGACTCCAACAACGCAGCCGAATACGAGGCCCTTTTACACGGTCTCCGGATGGCAATCTCCATGGGCATTCAACGCCTAGAGGTGCTCGGGGACTCAAACCTCGCAGTATCCCAAATAAACGGAGACTTTGACGCCAAAGATCCGAAAATGGCAGCATATCGCAACGCTGTCCTAAAAATGTCAGCCCGGTTCGAAGGACTTGAATTCCATCATGTAGCCCGGGACAATAACCAAGCAGCCGACGTACTGGCACGCATTGGCGCAAAACGCGACGTTGTCCCTCCAAACATCTTCCTGGAACGGCTCTTCAAGCCATCCGTACTATGGGAAGAGGAGTCCGGAACTAACAATCCGGAACAAGCCGCACCAACCGGCGATCCAGCCGATGACATAATACCTCCCGCCCACGACATAATGGCAGTAATTGCCCCGTGGACAGAACCATTCCTCACCTACTTGCTTAGGCAGGAGCTTCCCAAAGACCAAAATGAGGCCCGCTGCATTGTCCGGCGATCTAAAGCCTACAAGGTCTATGAGGGAGAACTTTATAAGAAAAGCACAACCGGAGTCCTTCAAAGGTGTATCTCCGAAGAGGAAGGGCGAAACCTCCTGGCTGAAATTCATGCCGGACTAGGTGGACACCACGCCGCAGCTCGGGCCCTTGTAGGAAAGGCATTCCGTACAGGATTTTACTGGCCGACGGCCCGAGCATATGCTCAGGACTTAGTCCAAAGATGCGTCGGTTGTCAGCTCTTTTCTAATCAGAGCCATATGCCACCCACCGCCCTCAAAACTATACCAGTTACCTGGCCGTTCGCGGTCTGGGGGCTTGACATGGTTGGACCACTTAAAGGGGGAACCCACAAGCAAAGGTACCTATTGGTCATGATGGATAAATTCACCAAATGGATAGAGGCCAAGCCAGTTAAAACGGCAGAGTCCAGACCAGTGATAGACTTTATATCCAGGGTAGTACACCGTTATGGTGTCCCCCACAGCATCATCACCGATAACGGCACGAACTTCACCGCCGATGAGGTTAAATCATGGTGCAAAAATACGGGCATCAAGCTCGATTACGCTTCATTCTATCATCCTCAAACCAACGGTCAAGTGGAATGAGCAAATGGTCTAATAATGAGCGGCATCAAACCCAGACTAGTGCGGTCCCTTACAAAATCTGACACGCACTGGGTAGAGGAGCTTGACTCCGTACTCTAGGGGCTGCGGACAACGCCTAACCGTACTACCGGATTCACACCATTTTTTATGGTATACGGCGCAGAAGCAGTTTTGCCCTGCGACATCATTCATGACTCACCTCGAGTGCGCATGTACGAAGAAAGAGAAGCCGAGTTGGATCGGCAGGACAGCTTGGACACATTGGAGGAAGAGCGCGACGTCGCCAAGGCTCGTTCCGCATTCTATCAGCAGCAGGCTCGAAGATATCAAAGCAGAGAAGTACGGGCCAAGACTTACAACGTTGGCGAACTGGTTCTACGCCTGCCGGACAAGAAGAAGGACAAGCTCAAGCCCAAATGGGAAGGCCCCTTCATCATCGATCAAGTCCTGACCGACGGAGCGTACCGTCTACGAAATGCATCGGATAACCGACTCGAGCCGAACCCATGGAATGCAGCCCGCCTCCGACGATTCTATGCCTAGCGCCGGACTAAGAGTTCGTCCCTTTCCCCTCGTCTATAACCTTTTTTTCAGCTGCCTTTTGTTTCTCTTCTTCTTCTCAACCCTACTCATCCAAGCCTTAAAAGGCCTACTTGCGCAACGTTCGCGCGCAATTGATGTGCTATTCACACTCATTATACCTGGGGGCTTCTTTACCAGAAGCTTAATTATACGGGTTTCATGCCCAGCAGATGTGTCAAGCCTCCACATGTACCTTTTATTCACCATTATATGCATCGATATGACTTAAGTTTTGGCCAAGCTGGGTTGCCTGGCTCCTGTGCTTACCCCTAAGTTCCCGATTGTTCGGCTAGGAGGTAAAGGGAGCACCTCTGCGATTGTTACTGCCGGGTCAGCCGGATGTGTACCTCAGACTGGGTGAAGCCGAAAGCTAGCGTTCTTAAGGGAATATTCGGTCAGTGACTTAAAAGATGATTTTTTATCCACTTATTTATCTGCCCCCAGATGTTTTCTGTTTTTTTCGCAGTCCGGACATGCACTTTAGGGCATGCCACCCCAGCGGAAAGGAACCCTTAACGGAACTATTCTCCCTGGAAGATGTTTCTTACTAACCATGTAATATAACATAACTAGTTGGGCACTTGTGTGATAAAGCACTGATGACCCCTACGCCTGGTCTCCATGCATACCCCGGTTGTTTCATAACCGCGAAGGTATTCGGACACACTCCGGACTCTAGGGTCCCGAGGTCGAAGCGAAAAGGTCGGCAAAGACAAACGATCTACAATCCGGCTAGAAGGCATTTTGTATCTCATTTTATAATACATTGTCAAATCGACTGACTGTATTCTTCCTCAATCCCGTCTAACAGGTTGTCTAATTTACAGTCCTGTTGGGAAAATTTTGCGGCCAACTCCACTTGGCCGTATACTAAACTCACAGGGATCTCCTTCCCATCGGGCCCCACAGGTCCGACTTCGGCCATGTGGTTGGGATCCGCCTTATCGTACCGCGTCTTTACCATGGCCCAGGCCTCCCTGGCACCTTGGCGGCAGGCTGAAATCTTCCATACATGGAAGCTCTGCCGCACTCCCTGCAGCTTCTCCGCAAGCTCCCCAAGACCCTCGGGTACGGGGAAGGCAGGCCATAACGCCTGGATGACGCCGCTCATAGCCTGCCGAACTCGTTCGATCAGTTGCAACAATTAGGGAAGTTGATCACCCGTTGTTACGGGCATCTCCTCCGCAGGGCGACCTGTGAGCATACCTACAGATATATTCTGTCAAATTGACTTCCTCGCCGAACTCTTCTTTTCAAAGGAGTTCGCTCAAGCACTTACTATATATGCCGCGACGAAGCCATTGATTCTCCTTAACAGAGCCCGACAGCTCGGCCCGCACGCCTTTCAGGTCTTCTCCAAGCTGGGCATGGGCATCCTGCAGCTTGTTCCTTTCATGTTGCACCTTATGCAGCACCCTCTCGCCGGCCTTTAGTTGGCGCAGAAGTTCTTGCCTGTCCGGATCTTGTCCGGCAGCACCTGCAATGTCATTTTTCAGACCCGCGCAACGGCCAAGCGCTACTTATCTTTCTAAAAATTATGCGTTACCAGGAGAGGTCCTTGCGTTTCCTCCTGCGCCAGAAAATGCGGCCTCCAGTTGGGCCTTGCACTCTTGCAACTCCTGAGACAGTCGGGTATTCTTCTCGGTAAGATCCTGCATTTCATATGATCCTTAAATCAGTTAATATAACTACTTTAAGTCTCGGGGGCTACTGGCATATATAACTATCAAATTCTCTTACCCGTATGTCTTTTACATACTGCTCCGTGGCTCTGGTAAAACTATCTTGAGCAGCACGAAGGTGCACGTCCCCCGTGTTAAAGGCATTCAACACCTCGGGGGAGAAGCACGCGTCACGAAATACTGTCCGGTGGCGCCTGTGATTCAGGGCACTCTCCACCTCAGACTTGGTGGCGGACAGTCTTTCGGCATCCTCCATCGGAGGAACGTCCGGCTCGCGCCTTGCGCTCGCCTCCCCCTCCTGACCAGGTGCGGGAGCCCGGCTGGTAGAGGTTGGATTGACAACTTTCACGCCTGCAGTCCGGCGGACGCTTTTTTCCCTATAACAATCATGAGCACTCAAAACGCTTCCTAGGAACGTTGCTCTAAATACTGAATTGTGAGCTATACCTTTGCGGCGACGTTTCAGTCCGCGCCGCGCTCCTCTTCCGCCTACTGGTCCGAACTGGCCCTTGTTGGTCAGCCACCGCGGGCTCGGCTTCTCGCCCTAGGGGCGCCTCCTGCACAGTGCCATCATATACGGTGGTCAGAAATAAGCAAGGAAGGAATGACGGTGTCAAGGCTTCGGCCGCAATCACCTGGGAAGCCGGATATAGTCCGGGATAGTCGGCCGTGATGGCGACTAAAGCGTTGTCCATGCTGAGCTGGTGGAACACCCCATCGATTAGCTCCACCTTTATGTCCGGATCCTCTTCGGAGGCCGGATCCCGGGGTCTCTCTGGATCCTCGGGCTGCAGAGCCGGACTCAGCATGCCCTCCACGGTCCGGCGCAGTTCCTGCATCAAGACAATATAAGAAACCTAAGTTTCGAAAGGCACGGGTGGGACACGCTGAGTGTTCTCTTACCCAAGGCCGGGGATTATTCATGGAAAACCTATTTAACGGGTTCGTCCGAAGGAAATCCTCCTTCTCCCCCTTGTACAGGCCGGACAAGATCGTCACCAGATCTTCGGCCGAATCCAGCCCTTTGCGGCCATGACGGGTGGCGTCGTCCTCCCCGTTGAAATCCCACATGGGGTGGCCCCTGTATTGTAGTGGCTGCACCCCCCGCATAATGCATGTTGCCATGACTCCAATCAAGGTCAACCCGGCATGGGCCAGTAACCTTATTCGGCCCATCAAATAATGGACGCTCTTGTCTTCCTCCGATTCTGGCCTGCTTCCTGGACTATTAGTCTATTTTGGGGTCTCGGAGTCATTTCCATGATTGACGAACCCCGGGGAGCGTTTACGTGTCGGTCATCAACACTCACATATTTGGCCGAATCTTGTCTGTTTCAAGCACTATTACTCAGTGTTTTGGGGACCCAGAGTGATTTCCATGATTGATGAACCCCGGGGTGCGTTTATGTGTCCGTCGTCAACACTCATAGTTTTGTCCAGTTCTGACCTGTTTCGTGGACTATTACTCACCGTTTTTGGGTCCCGAAGCGATTTGCATAGTTGTTGAACCCCAAGGTGTGCTTACATGTTGGTCATCAACACTCGCAGTTTTGGCCGATTCTGGCCCGTTTCATGGAGTATTACTCACCGTTTTGGGGTCCCAAAGCGATTTCCATGGTTGCCGAACTCCAAGGTGTGCTTGCGTGTCGGTCATCAACAATCATAGTTTGGGCCGATTCTGGCCCGTTTCATGGACTATTACTCTATTTTGGGGTCTCGGAGTCATTTCCATGATTGACGAACCCCGTGGTGCGTTTACATATCTCTCATCAACACTCACATATTCGGCCGATTCTAGTCCGTTTCGTGTACTATTACTCAGCGTTTTGGGGACCCAGAGCGATTTCCACGATTGATGAACCCTGGGGTGCGTTTATTTGTCCGTCGTCAACCCTCACAGTTTTGGCCAATTCTGACCCGTTTCATGGACTATTACTCACTGTTTTGGGGTCCCAAAGCGATTTGCATGGTTGTCGAACTGCAAGGTGTGCTTACGTGTCGGTCATAAACAATCACAGTTTGGGCCGCTTCTGGCCCGTTTCATGGACAATTACTCACCGTTTTGGGGTCCCAAAGCGATTTCCATGGTTACGTGTCGGTCATCAACAATCATAGTTTGGGCCGATTCTGGCCCGTTTCTTGGACTACTACTCTGTTTTGGGGTCTCGGAGTCATTTCCGCGATTGACAAACTTGGGGTGCGTTTACGTGTCGGTCATCAATATTCACATATTTGACCGATTCTTATCCGTTTCGTGCACTATTACTCAGATTTTTGGGGACGCAGAGCGATTTCCACGATTGGCAAACCCCGGGGTGCGTTTATGTGTCCGTCGTCAACACTCACAGTTTTGGCCCATTCTGACCCGTTTCTTGGACTATTACTCACCGTTTTGGGGTCCCGAAGCTATTTCCATAGTTGTTGAACCCCAAAGTGTGCTTACGTGTTGGTCATCAACACTCGTAGTTTTGGCCGATTCTGGCCCGTTTCATGGACTATTACCCACCGTTTTGGGGTCCCAAAGCGATTTGCATGGTTGTCAAACTCCAAGGTGCGCTTATGTGTCAGTCATCAACAATCAGAGTTTGGGCCGATTCTGGCCCGTTTCTTGGACTATTACTCACTGTTTTGGAGTCCCAAAGCGATTTACATGGTTATCGAACTCTAAGGTGCGCTTACGTGTCGGTCATCAACAATCACAGTTTGGGCCGATTCTGGCCTGTTTCTTGGACTATTACTCTATTTTGGGGTCTCGGAGTCATTTCCATGATTGACGAACCCCGGGGTGCGTTTACGTGTCGGTCATCAACACTCACATATTTGGCCGAATCTTGTCTGTTTCATGCACTATTTTTGGGGACCCAGAGCGATTTCCACGATTGATGAACCCCGGGGTGCGTTTATGCATCCATCGTCAACACTCAGAGTTTTGTCCAGTTCGGACCGGTTTCGTGGACTATTACTCACCGTTTTGGGGTCCCGAAGCGATTTCCATAGTTGTTGAACCCCCCCGTGTGCTTACGTGTTGGTCATCAACACTTGCAGTTTTGACAGATTCTGGCCCGTTTCATGGACTATTACTCACTGTTTTGGCCGATTCTGGCCTGTTTTGTGGACTATTATTCACCGTTTTGGGGTCCCAAAGCGATTTACATGGTTGTCGAACTCCAAGGTGCGCATATGTGTCGGTCATCAACAATCACAGATTGGGCCGATTCTGGTCCATTTCTTGGACTACTACTCTGTTTTGGGGTCTCGGAGTCATTTCCGCGATTGACGACCTCGGGGTGCGTTTACGTGTCGGTCATCAACATTCACATATTTGGCCGATTCTTCTCCGTTTCGTGCACTATTACTCAGGGTTTTGGGGACCCAAAGCGATTTCCATGATTGAAAAACCCCGGGGTGCGTTTATGTGTCTGTCATCAACACTAACAGTTTTGGCCCATTCTGACCCGTTTCTTGGACTATTACACACCATTTTGGGGTCCGGAAGCTATTTCCATAGATGTTGAACCCCAAGGTGTGCTTACGCGTTGGTCATCAACACTCGTAGTTTTGGTCGATTTTGGCCTGTTTCATGGACTATTACTCATCGTTTTGGGGTCCCATAGCGATTTCCATGGTTGTCGAACTCCAAGGTGCGCTTACGTGTCGGTCGTCAACAATCACAGTTTGGGCCGATTCAGGCCCATTTCTTGGACTACTACTCTGTTTTAGGGTCTTGGAGTCATTTCCACGATTGACGGACCCGGGGTGCGTTTAGCTGTCGGTCATCAACATTCACATATTTGGCCGATTCTTGCCCGTTTCATGCACTATTACTCAGGGTTTTGGGGACCCTGTGCGATTTCCACGATTGACAAACCCCGGGGTGCGTTTATGTGTCCGTCGTCAACACTCACAATTTTGGCCCATTCTGACCCGTTTCTTGCACTATTACTCACCGTTCTGGGGTCCCGATGCGATTTCCATAGTTGTTTAACCCCAAGGTGTGCTTACATGTTGGTCATCAACACTCGTAGTTTTGGCCGATTCTGGCCCGTTTCTTGGACTATTACTCACCGTTTTGGGGTCCCAAAGCGATTTGCATGGTTGTCGAACTCCAAGGTGTGCTTATGTGTCGGTCATCAACAATCACAGTTTTGGCCCGATTCTGGCCCGTTTCTTGGACTATTACTCACTGTCTTCGGGTCCCAAAGCGATTTACATGGTTGTCGAACTCTAAGGTGCGATTACGTGTCAGTCATCAACAATCATAGTTTGGGCCGATTCTGGCCTGTTTCCTGGACTATTACTCTATTTTGGGGTCTCGGAGTCATTTCCATGGTTGACGAACCCCGGGGAGCGTTTACGTGTCGGTCATCAACACTCACATATTTGGCCGAATCTTGTCTGTTTCATGCACTATTACTCAGTGTTTTGGGGACCCAGAGCGATTTCCATGAGTGATGAAACCCGGGGTGCGTTTATGTGTCCGTCGTCAACACTCACAGTTTTGTCCAGTTCTGACCTGTTTCGTGGACTATTACTCACAGTTTTGGGGTCCCGAAGCGGTTTCCGTAGTTGTTGAACCCCAAGGTGTGCTTACGTGTTAGTCATCAACACTCGCAGTTTTGGCCGATTCTGGCCCGTTTCATGGACTATTACTCAACGTTTTGAGGTCCCAAAGCGATTTCCATGGTTGCCGAACTCCAAGGTGTGCTTGCGTGTCGGTCATCAACAATCATAGTTTGGGCCGATTCTGGCCCATTTCATGGACTATTACTCTATTTTGGGGTCTCGGAGTCATTTCCATGATTGACGAGCCCCGTGGTGCGTTTACGTGTCTCTCATCAACACTCACATATTCGGCCGATTCTAGTCCGTTTCGTGTACTATTACTCAGCGTTTTGGGGACCCAGAGCGATTTCCACGATTGATGAACCCTGGGGTGCGTTTATTTGTCCGTCGTCAACTCTCACAGTTTTGGCCAATTCTGACCCGTTTCATGGACTATTACTCACTGTTTTGGGGTCCCAAAGCGATTTACATGGTTGTCGAACTCTAAGGTGCGATTACGTGTCAGTCATCAACAATCATAGTTTGGGCCGATTCTGGCCTGTTTCCTGGACTATTACTCTATTTTGGGGTCTCGGAGTCATTTCCATGATTGACGAACCCCGGGGAGCGTTTACGTGTCGGTCATCAACACTCACATATTTGGCCGAATCTTGTCTGTTTCATGCACTATTACTCAGTGTTTTGGGGACCCAGAGCGATTTCCATGATTGATGAACCCTGGGGTGCGTTTATTTGTCCGTCGTCAACTCTCACAGTTTTGGCCAATTCTGACCCGTTTCATGGACTATTACTCACTGTTTTGGCCGATTCTGGCCTGTTTTGTGGACTATTATTCGCCGTTTTGGGGTCCCAAAGCGATTTACATGGTTGTCGAACTCTAAGGTGCGATTACGTGTCAGTCATCAACAATCATAGTTTGGGCCGATTCTGGCCTGTTTCCTGGACTATTACTCTATTTTGGGGTCTCGGAGTCATTTCCATGATTGACGAACCCCGGGGAGCGTTTACGTGTCGGTCATCAACACTCACATATTTGGCCGAATCTTGTCTGTTTCATGCACTATTACTCAGTGTTTTGGGGACCCAGAGCGATTTCCATGATTGATGAACCCCGGGGTGCGTTTATGTGTCCGTCGTCAACACTCACAGTTTTGTCCAGTTCTGACCTGTTTCGTGGACTATTACTCACAGTTTTGGGGTCCCGAAGCGGTTTCCATAGTTGTTGAACCACAAGGTGTGCTTACGTGTTAGTCATCAACACTCGCAGTTTTGGCCGATTCTGGCCCGTTTCATGGACTATTACTCACCGTTTTGGGGTCCCAACGCGATTTCCATGGTTGCCGAACTCCAAGGTGTGCTTGTGTGTCGGTCATCAACAGTCATAGTTTGGGCCGATTCTGGCCCGTTTCTTGGACTATTACTCTATTTTGGGGTCTCGGAGTCATTTCCACGATTGACGAACCCCGGGGTGCGTTTACGTGTCGCTCATCAACTCTCACATATTCGGCCGATTCTAGTCCTTTTCGTGCACTATTACTCAGCGTTTTGGGGACCCAGAGCGATTTCCACGATTGATGAACCCTGGGGTGCGTTTATGTGTCCGTCGTCAACTCTCACAGTTTTGGCCAATTCTGACCCGTTTCATGGACTATTACTCACTGTTTTGGGGTCCCAAAGCGATTTGCATGGTTGCCGAACTCCAAGGTGTGCTTACGTGTCGATCATAAACAATCACAGTTTGGGCCGATTCTGGCCCGTTTCATGGACAATTACTCACCGTTTTGGGGTCCCAAAGCGATTTCCATGGTTACCTGTCGGTCATCAACAATCATAGTTTGGGCCGATTCTGGCCCGTTTCTTGGACTACTACTCTGTTTTGGGGTCTCGGAGTCATTTCCGCGATTGACAAACTCGGGGTGCGTTTACGTGTCGGTCATCAATATTCACATATTTGACCGATTCTTATCCGTTTCATGCACTATTACTCAGATTTTTGGGGACGCAGAGCGATTTCCACGATTGACAAACCCCGGGGTGCGTTTATGTGTCCGTCGTCAACACTCACAGTTTTGGCCCATTCTGACCCGTTTCTTGGACTATTACTCACCGTTTTGGGGTCCCGAAGCTATTTCCATAGTTGTTGAACCCCAAAGTGTGCTTACGTGTTGGTCATCAACACTCGTAGTTTTGGCCGATTCTTGCCCGTTTCATGGACTATTACTCACCGTTTTGGGGTCCCAAAGCGATTTGCATGGTTGTCAAACTCCAAGGTGCGCTTATGTGTCGGTCATCAACAATCACAGTTTGGGCCGATTCTGGCCCGTTTCTTGGACTATTACTCACTGTTTTGGAGTCCCAAAGTGATTTACATGGTTGTCGAACTCTAAGGTGCGCTTACGTGTCGGTCATCAACAATCACAGTTTGGGCCGATTCTGGCCTGTTTCCTGGACTATTACTCTATTTTGGGGTCTCGGAGTCATTCCATGATTGATGAACCCCGGGGTGCGTTTACGTGTCGGTCATCAACACTCACATATTTGGCCGAATCTTGTCTGTTTCATGCACTCTTTTTGGGGACCCAGAGCGATTTCCACGATTGATGAACCCCGGGGTGCGTTTATGCATCCATCGTCAACACTCAGAGTTTTGTCCAGTTCGGACCTGTTTCGTGGACTATTACTCACCGTTTTGGGGTCCCGAAGCGATTTCCATAGTTGTTGAGCCCCCCCGTGTGCTTACGTGTTGGTCATCAACACTTGCAGTTTTGACAGATTCTGGCCCATTTCATGGACTATTACTCACTGTTTTGGCCGATTCTGGCCTGTTTCATGGACTATTATTCACCGTTTTGGGGTCCCAAAGCGATTTACATGGTTGTCGAACTCCAGGTGCGCATATGTTTCGGTCATCAACAATCACAGATTGGGCCGATTCTGGCCCATTTCTTGGACTACTACTCTGTTTTGGGGTCTCGGAGTCATTTCCGCGATTGACGACCTCGGGGTGCGTTTACATGTCGGTCATCAACATTCACATATTTGGCCGATTCTTCTCCGTTTCGTGCACTATTACTCAGGGTTTTGGGGACCCAAAGCGATTTCCATGATTGACAAACCCCGGGGTGCGTTTATGTGTCTGTTTCATGTCTGTTTCATGGACTATTACTCATCGTTTTGGGGTCCCATAGCGATTTCCATGGTTGTCGAACTCCAAGGTGCGCTTACGTGTCGGTCGTCAACAATCACAGTTTGGGCCGATTCTAGCCTGTTTCTTGGACCAATATTCTATTTTGGGGTCTCGGAGTCATTTCCATGATTGACGAACCCCGGGGTGCGTTTATGTGTCGGTCATCAACACTAACATATTTGGCTGAATCTTGTCCGTTTCGTGCACTATTACTTAGTGTTTTGCGGACCCAGACGATTTCCACGATTGATGAACCCCGGGGTGCGTTTATGTGTCCATCGTCAACACTCACAGTTTTGTCCAGTTCTGACCTGTTTCGTGGACTATTACTCACCGTTTTGGGGTCCCAAAGCGATTTCCATAGTTGTTGAACCCCAAGGTGTGCTTACGTGTTGGTCATCAACACTCGCAGTTTTGGCCGATTCTGGCCCTTTTCATGGACTATTACTCACCGTTTTGGGGTTCCAAAGCGGTTCCGATGGTTGTCGAACTCCAAGGTGAGCTTACGTGTCGGTCATCAACAATCACAGTTTGGGCCGATTCTTGCCCGTTTCTTGGACTATTGCCCTATTTTGGGGTCTCGGAGTCATTTCCATGATTGACGATCCCCAGGGTGCATTTACGTGACGGTCATCAACACTCACATATTTGGCCGAATCGTGTCCGTTTCGTGCACTATTACTCACCGTTTTGGAGACCTAGAGGGATTTCCACGATTGACAAACCCCGGTGTGCGTTTACGTGTCGGTCATCAACACTCACATATTCGGCCGATTCTAGTTTGTTTCGTGCACTATTACTCAGCTTTTTAGGGACCTGGAGCAATTTCCACGATTGTTGAACCCCGGGGTGCATTTATGTGTCCATCGACAACACTCACAATTTTGGCCAATTCTAACATGTTTCATGGACTATTACTCACCATTTTGGGGTCCCGAAGCGATTTCCATAGTTGTTGAACCCCAAGGTGTGCTTACGTGTCGTTCATCAACACTCGTAGTTTCCGCCGATTCTGGCCCGTTTCATGGACTATTGCTCACCGTTTTGGGGTCCCAAAGCGATTTCCATGGTTGTCGAAATCCTAGGTGCGCTTACGTGTCGGTCATCAACAATCACAATTTGGGCCGATTCTGGCTCGTTTCTTGGACTATTACTCTATTTTGGGGTCTCGAAGTCATTTCCACGATTGACGAACCCCGGGGTGCGTTTACGTGTTGGTCATCAACACACACATATTCGGCTGATTCTAGTCCGTTTCGTGCTCTATTACTCAGCGTTTTGGGGACCCAGGGCGATTTCCACGATTGATGAACCCTGGGGTGCGTTTATGTGTCTTTCGTCAACTCTCACAGTTTTGGCCAATTCTGACATGTTTCGTGGACTATTACTCACCGTTTTGGGGTCCCAAAGCGATTTCCATAGTTCTTGAATCCCAAGATGTGCTTACATGTGGGTCATCAACACTCGTAGTTTTGGCCGATTCTGGCCCGTTTCATGGACTTTTACTCACCGTTTTAGGGTCCCAAAGAGATTTGCATGGTTGTCGAACTCCAAGGTGCGCATATGTGTCGCTCATCAACAATCACAGTTTGGGCCGATTCTGGCCCGTTTCTTGCACTATTACTCACCGTTTTGGGGTCCCAAAGCGATTTACATGGTTGTAGAAATCTAAGGTGCGCTTACGTGTCGGTCATTAACAATCACAGTTTGGGCCGATTCTCGCCTGTTTCCTGGACTATTACTCTATTTTGGGGTCTCGGAGTCATTTCCATGATTGACGAACCCCGGGGTGCGTTTACGTGTCGGTCATCAACACTCACATATTTGGCCGAATCTTGTCTGTTTCATGCACTATTACTCAGTGTTTTGGGGACCCAGAGCGATTTCCTTGATTGATGAACCCCGGGGTGCGTTTATGTGTCCGTCGTCAACACTCACAGTTTTGTCCAGTTCTGACCTGTTTCGTGGTCTATTACTCACCGTTTTGGGGTCCCGAAGCGATTTCCATAGTTGTTGAACTCCAAGGTGTGCTTACGTGTTGGTCATCAACACTTGCAGTTTTGGCCGATTCTGGCCCGTTTCATGTACTATTACTCACCGTTTGGGGTCCCAAAGCGATTTGCATGGTTGTCAAACTCGAAGGTGCGCTTATGTGTCGGTCATCAACAATCACAGTTTGGGCCGATTCTGGCCCGTTTCTTGGACTATTACTCACTGTTTTGGAGTCCCAAAGCGATTTACATGGTTGTCGAACTCTAAGGTGCGCTTACGTGTCGGTCATCAACAATCACAGTTTGGGCCGATTCTGGCCTGTTTCCTGGACTATTACTCTATTTTGGGGTCTCGGAGTCATTTCCATGATTGACGAACCCCGGGGTGCGTTTACGTGTCGGTCATCAACACTCACATATTTGGCCGAATCTTGTCTGTTTCATGCACTATTTTTGGGGACCCAGAGCGATTTCCACGATTGATGAACCCCGGGGTGCGTTTACGTGTCGGTCATCAACATTCACATATTTGGCCGATTCTTCTCCGTTTCGTGCACTATTACTCAGGGTTTTGGGGACCCAAAGCGATTTCCATTGTTGTTGAACCCCAAGTTGTGCTTGCGTGTCGGTCATCAACATTCACATATTTGGCCGATTCTTCTCCGTTTCGTGCACTATTACTCAGGGTTTTGGGGACCCAAAGCGATTTCCATTGTTGTTGAACCCCAAGTTGTGCTTGCGTGTCGGTCATCAACATTCACATATTTGGCCGATTCTTCTCCGTTTCGTGCACTATTACTCAGGGTTTTGGGGACCCAAAGCGATTTCCATTGTTGTTGAACCCCAAGTTGTGCTTGCGTGTCGGTCATCAACATTCACATATTTGGCCGATTCTTCTCCGTTTCGTGCACTATTACTCAGGGTTTTGGGGACCCAAAGCGATTTCCATTGTTGTTGAACCCCAAGTTGTGCTTGCGTGTCGGTCATCAACATTCACATATTTGGCCGATTCTTCTCCGTTTCGTGCACTATTACTCAGGGTTTTGGGGACCCAAAGCGATTTCCATTGTTGTTGAACCCCAAGTTGTGCTTGCGTGTCGGTCATCAACACTCACATATTTGGCCGAATCTTGTCTGTTTCATGCACTATTACTCAGTGTTTTGGGGACCCAGAGCGATTTCCACGATTGACAAACCCCGGGGTGCGTTTAGGTGTCCGTCGTCAACACTCACAGTTTTGTCCAGTTCTGACCTGTTTCGTGGTGTCTTACTCACCGTTTTGGGGTACCCAAGCGGTTTCGATGGTTGTTGAACTCCAAGGTGAGCTTACGTGTTGGTCATCAACACTTGCAGTTTTGACAGATTCTGGCCCGTTTCATGGACTATTACTCACTGTTTTGGCCAATTCTTGCCTGTTTCATGGACTATTATTCACCGTTTTGGGGTCCCAAAGCGATTTACATGGTTGTCGAACTCCAAGGTGCGCATATGTGTCGGTCATCAACAATCACAGATTGGGCCGATTCTGGCCCATATCTTGGACTACTACTCTGTTTTGGGGTCTCGGAGTCATTTCCGCGATTGACGACCTCGGGGTGCGTTTACGTGTCGGTCATCAACATTCACATATTTGGCCGATTCTTCTCCGTTTCGTGCACTATTACTCAGGGTTTTGGGGACCCAAAGCGATTTCCATGATTGACAAACCCCAGGGTGCGTTTATGTGTCTGTCGTCAACACTTACAGTTTTGGCCCATTCTGACCCGTTTCTTGGACTATTACACACCATTTTGGGGTCCGGAAGCTATTTCCATAGATGTTGAACCCCAAGGTGTGCTTACGCGTTGGTCATCAACACTCGTAGTTTTGGTCGATTTTGGCCTGTTTCATGGACTATTACTCATCGTTTTGGGGTCCCATAGCGATTTCCATGGTTGTCGAACTCCAAGGTGCCCTTACGTGTCGGTCGTCAACAATCACAGTTTGGGCCGATTCTGGCCCATTTCTTGGACTACTACTCTGTTTAAGGGTCTTGGAGTCATTTCCATGATTGACGAACCCGGGGTGCGTTTAGCTGTCGGTCATCAACATTCACATATTTGGCCGATTCTTGCCCGTTTCATGCACTATTACTCAGGGTTTTGGGGACCCAGAGCGATTTCCACGATTGACAAACCCCGGGGTGCGTTTATGTGTCCGTCGTCAACACTCACAATTTTGGCCCATTCTGACCCATTTCTCGGACTATTACTCACCGTTCTGGGGTCCCGATGCGATTTCCATAGTTGTTTAACCCCAAGGTGTGCTTACATGTTGGTCATCAACACTCGTAGTTTTGGCCGATTCTGGCCCGTTTCATGGACTATTACTCACCGTTTTGGGGTCCCAAAGCGATTTGCATGGTTGTCGAACTCCAAGGTGTGCTTATGTGTCGGTCATCAACAATCGCAGTTTTGGCCCGATTCTGGCCCGTTTCTTGGACTATTACTCACTGTCTTCGGGTCCCAAAGCGATTTACATGGTTGTCGAACTCTAAGGTGCGATTACGTGTCAGTCATCAACAATCATAGTTTGGGCCGATTCTGGCCTGTTTCCTGGACTATTACTCTATTTTGGGGTCTCGGAGTCATTTCCATGATTCACGAACCCCGGGGAGCGTTTACGTGTCGGTCATCAACACTCACATATTTGGCCGAATCTTGTCTGTTTCATGCACTATTACTCAGTGTTTTGGGGACACAGAGCGATTTCCATGATTGATGAACCCCGGGGTGCGTTTATGTGTCCGTCGTCAACACTCACAGTTTTGTCCAGTTCTGACCTGTTTCGTGGACTATTACTCACAGTTTTGGGGTCCCGAAGCGGTTTCCATAGTTGTTGAACCCCAAGGTGTGCTTACGTGTTAGTCATCAACACTCGCAGTTTTGGCCGATTCTGGCCCGTTTCATGGACTATTACTCACCGTTTTGGGGTCCCAACGCGATTTCCATGGTTGCCGAACTCCAAGGTGTGCTTGTGTGTCGGTCATCAACAGTCATAGTTTGGGTCGATTCTGGCCCGTTTCTTGGACTATTACTCTATTTTGTGGTCTCGGAGTCATTTCCACGATTGACGAACCCCGGGGTGCGTTTACGTGTCGGTCATCAACACTCACATATTCGGCCGATTCTAGTCCGTTTCGTGCTCTATTACTCAGCGTTTTGGGGACCCAGAGCGATTTCCACGATTGATGAACCCTGGGGTGCGTTTATGTGTCCGGCGTCAACTCTCACAGTTTTGGCCAATTCTGACATGTTTCGTGGACTATTACTCACCGTTTTGGGGTCCAGAAGCGATTTCCATAGTTGTTGAACCCCAAGGTGTGCTTACATGTTGGTCATCAACACTCGTAGTTTTGGCTGATTCTGGCCCGTTTCATGGACTTTTACTCACCGTTTTGGGGTCGCAAAGCGATTTGCATGGTTGTCGAACTCCAAGGTGCGCTTATGTGTCGGTCATCAACAATCACAGTTTTGGGCCGATCCTGACCCGTTTCTTGGACTATTACTCACCGTCTTGGGGTCCCAAAGCGATTTACATGGTTTTCGAACTCTAAGGTGCGCCTACGTGTCGGTCATCAACAATCATAGTTTGGGCCGATTCTGGCCTGTTTCCTGGACTATTACTCTATTTTGGGGTCTCGGAGTCATTTCCATGATTGACGAACCCCGGGGAGCGTTTACGTGTCGGTCATCAACACTCACATATTTGGCCGAATCTTGTCTGTTTCATGCACTATTACTCAGTGTTTTCGGGACCCAGAGCGATTTCCATGATTGATGAACCCCGGGGTGCGTTTATGTGTCCGTCGTCAACACTCACAGTTTTGTCCAGTTCTGACCTGTTTCGTGGACTATTACTCACCGTTTTGGGGTCCCGAAGCGATTTCCATAGTTGTTGAACCCGAAGGTGTGCTGACATGTTGGTCATCAACACTCGTAGTTTTGGCCGATTCTGGCCCGTTTCATGGACTTTTACTCACCGTTTTGGGGTCGCAAAGCGATTTGCATGGTTGTCGAACTCCAAGGTGCGCTTATGTGTCGGTCATCAACAATCACAGTTTTGGGCCGATTCTGGCCCGTTTCTTGGACTATTACTCACCGTCTTGGGGTCCCATAGCGATTTACATGGTTGTCGAACTCTAAGGTGCGCTTACGTGTCGGTCATCAACAATCATAGTTTGGGCCGATTCTGGCCTGTTTCCGGGACTATTACTCTATTTTGGGGTCTCGGAGTCATTTCCATGATTGACGAACCCCGGGGAGCGTTTACGTGTCGGTCATCAACACTCACATATTTGGCCGAATCTTGTCTGTTTCATGCACTATTACTCAGTGTTTTGGGGACCCAGAGCGATTTCCACGATTGACGAACGCCGGGGTTTGTTTACGTGTCCGTCGTCAGCACTCACAGTTTTGTCCAGTTCTGACCTGTTTCGTGGACTATTACTCACCGTTTTGGGGTCCCGAAGCGATTTCCATAGTTGTTGAACCCCAAGGTGTTCTTACATGTTGGTCATCAACACTCGCAGTTTTGGCCGATTCTGGCCCGTTTCATGGACTATTACTCACCGTTTTGGGGTCCCAAAGCGATTTCAATGGTTGCCGAACTCCAAAGTGTGCTTGCGTGTCGGTCATCAACAATCATAGTTTGGGCCGATTCTGGCCCGTTTGATGGACTATTACTCTATTTTGGGGTCTCGGAGTCATTTCCATGATTGACGAACCCCGTGGTGCGTTTACGTGTCTCTCATCAACACTCACATATTCGGCCGATTCTAGTCCTATTCGTGTACTATTTACTCAGCGTTTTGGGGACCCAGAGCGATTTCCACGATTGATGAACCCTAGGGTGCGTTTATTTGTCCGTCGTCAACTCTCACAGTTTTGGCCAATTCTGACCCGTTTCATGGACTATTACTCACTGTATTGGGGTCCCAAAGCGATTTGCATGGTTGTCGAACTCCAAGGTGTGCTTACGTGTCGGTCATAAACAATCACAGTTTGGGCCGATTCTGGCCCGTTTCATGGACAATTACTCACCGTTTTGGGGTCCCAAAGCGATTTCCATGGTTACGTGTCGGTCATCAACAATCATAGTTTGGGCCGATTCTGGCCCGTTTCTTGGACTACTACTCCGTTTTGGGGTCTCGGAGTCATTTCCGCGATTGACAAACTCGGGGTGCGTTTACGTGTCGGTCATCAATATTCACATATTTGACCGAGTCTTATCCGTTTCATGCACTATTACTCAGATTTTAGGGGACCCAGAGCGATTTCCACGATTGACAAACCCCGGGGTTTGTTTATGTGTCCGTCGTCAACACTCACAGTTTTGGCCCATTCTGACCCGTTTCTTGGACTATTACTCACCGTTTTGGGGTCCCGAAGCTATTTCCATAGTTGTTGAACCCCAAAGTGTGCTTACGTGTTGGTCATCAACACTCGTAGTTTTGGCCGATTCTGGCCCGTTTCATGGACAATTACTCACTGTTTTGGGGTCCCAAAGCGATTTGCATGGTTGTCAAACTCCAAGGTGCGCTTATGTGTCGGTCATCAACAATCACAGTTTGGGCCGATTCTGGCCCGTTTCTTGGACTATTACTCACTTTTTTCGAGTCCCAAAGCGATTTACATGGTTGTCGAACTCTAAGGTGCGCTTACGTGTCGGTCATCAACAATCACAGTTTGGGCCGATTCTGGCCTGTTTCCTGGACTATTACTCTATTTTGGGGTCTCGGAGTCATTTCCATGATTGAGGAACCCCGGGGTGCGTTTACGTGTCGGTCATCAACACTCACATATTTGGCCGAATCTTGTCTGTTTCATGCACTATTTTTGGGGACCCAGAGCGATTTCCACGATTGATGAACCCCGGGGTGCGTTTATGCATCCATCGTCAACACTCAGAGTTTTGTCCAGTTCGGACCTGTTTCGTGGACTATTACTCACCGTTTTGGGGTCCCGAAGCGATTTCCATGGTTACGTGTCGGTCATCAACAATCACAGTTTTTGCCGATTCTGGCCCGTTTCTTGGACTACTAATCTGTTTTGGGGTCTCAGAGTCATTTCCGCGATTGACGAACTCGGGGTGCGTTTACGTGTCGGTCATCAGCATTCACATATTTGACCGATTCTTGTCCGTTTCGTGCACTATTACTCAGATTTTTGGGGACCCAGAGCGATTTCCACGATTGACGAACCCCGGGGTGCGTTTACGTGTCGGTCATCAACACTCACATATTTGGCCGAATCTTGTCTGTTTCATGCACTATTTTTGGGGACCCAGAGCGATTTCCACGATTGATGAACCCCGGGGTGCGTTTATGCATCCATCGTCAACACTCAGAGTTTTGTCCAGTTCGGACCTGTTTCGTGGACTATTACTCACCGTTTTGGGGCCCCGAAGCGATTTCCATGGTTACGTGTCGGTCATCAACAATCACAGTTTTTGCCGATTCTGGCCCGTTTCTTGGACTACTAATCTGTTTTGGGGTCTCAGAGTCATTTCCGCGATTGACGAACTCGGGGTGCGTTTACGTGTCGGTCATCAGCATTCACATATTTGACCGATTCTTGTCCGTTTCGTGCACTATTACTCAGATTTTTGGGGACCCAGAGCGATTTCCACGATTGACAAACCCCGGGGTGCGTTTATGTGTCCGTCGTCAACACTCATAGTTTTGGCCCATTCGGACCCGTTTCTTGGACTATTACTCACCGTTTTGGGGTCCCGAAGCTATTTCCATATTTGTTGAACCCCAAGGTGTGCTTACGTGTTGGTCATCAACACTCGTAGTTTTGGTCTATTCTGGCCCGTTTCATGGACTATTACGCACCATTTTGGGATCCCAAAGCGATTTCCATGGTTGTCAAATTCCAAGGTGCGCTTACGTGTCGGTCATCAACAATCACAGTTTGGGCAGATTCTTGCCTGTTTCTTGGACCAATATTCTATTTTGGGGTCTCGGAGTCATTTCCATGATTGACGAACCCCGGGGTGCGTTTACGTGTCGGTCATCAACACTCACATATTTGGCTGAATCTTGTCCGTTTCGTGCACTATTACTTAGTGTTTTGGGGACCCAGACGATTTCCACGATTGATGAACCCCGGGGTGCGTTTATGTGTCCATCGTCAACACTCACAGTTTTGTCCAGTTCTGACCTGTTTCGTGGACTATTACTCACCATTTTGGGGTCCCAAAGCGATTTCCATAGTTGTTGAACCCCAAGGTGTGCTTACGTGTTGGTCATCAACAATCATAGTTTGGGCCGATTCTGGCCCGTTTCATGGACTATTACTCTATTTTGGGGTCTCGGAGTCATTTCCATGATTGACGAACCCTGTGGTGCGTTTACGTGTCTCTCATCAACACTCACATATTCGGCCGATTCTAGTCCGTTTCGTGTACTATTACTCAGCGTTTTGGGGACCCAGAGCGATTTCCACGATTGATGAACCCTGGGGTGCGTTTATTTGTCCGTCGTCAACTCTCACAGTTTTGGCCAATTCTGACTCGTTTCATGGACTATTACTCACTGTATTGGGGTCCCAAAGCGATTTGCATGGTTGTCGAACTCCAAGGTGTGCTTACGTGTCGGTCATAAACAATCACAGTTTGGGCCGATTCTGGCCCGTTTCATGGACAATTACTCACCGTTTTGGGGTCCCAAAGCGATTTCCATGGTTACGTGTCGGTCATCAACAATCATAGTTTGGGCCGATTCTGGCCCGTTTCTTGGACTACTACTCTGTTTTGGGGTCTCGGAGTCATTTCCGCGATTGACAAACTCGGGGTGCGTTTACGTGTCGGTCATCAATATTCACATATTTGACCGATTCTTATCCGTTTCATGCAATATTACACAGATTTTTGGGGACCCAGAGCGATTTCCACGATTGACAAACCCCGGGGTGCGTTTATGTGTCCGTCGTCAACACTCACAGTTTTGGCCCATTCTGACCCGTTTCTTGGACTATTACTCACCGTTTTGGGGTCCCGAAGCTATTTCCATAGTTGTTGAACCCCAAAGTGTGCTTACGTGTTGGTCATCAACACTCGTAGTTTTGGCCGATTCTGGCCCGTTTCATGGACTATTACTCACTGTTTTGGGGTCCCAAAGCGATTTGCATGGTTGTCAAACTCCAAGGTGCGCTTATGTGTCGGTCATCAACAATCACAGTTTGGGCTGATTCTGGCCCGTTTCTTGGACTATTACTCACTTTTTTGGAGTCCCAAAGCGATTTACATGGTTGTCGAACTCTAAGGTGCGCTTACGTGTCGGTCATCAACAATCACAGTTTGGGCCGATTCTGGCCTGTTTCCTGGACTATTACTCTATTTTGGGGTCTCGGAGTCATTTCCATAATTGACGAACCCCGGGATGCGTTTACGTGTCGGTCATCAACACTCACATATTTGGCCGAATCTTGTCTGTTTCATGCACTATTTTTGGGGACCCAGAGCGATTTCCACGATTGATGAACCCCGGGGTGCGTTTATGCATCCATCGTCAACACTCAGAGTTTTGTCCAGTTCGGACCTGTTTCGTGGACTATTACTCACCGTTTTGGGGTCCCGAAGCGATTTCCATGGTAACGTGTCGGTCATCAACAATCACAGTTTTTGCCGATTCTGGCCCGTTTCTCGGACTACTAATCTGTTTTGGGGTCTCAGAGTCATTTCCGCGATTGACGAACTCGGGGTGCGTTTACGTGTCGGTCATCAGCATTCACATATTTGACCGATTCTTGTCCGTTTCGTGCACTATTACTCAGATTTTTGGGGACCCAGAGCGATTTCCACGATTGACAAACCCCGGGGTGCGTTTATGTGTCCGTCGTCAACACTCATAGTTTTGGCCCATTCGGACCCGTTTCTTGGACTATTACTCACCATTTTGGGATCCCAAAGCGATTTCCATGGTTGTCAAATTCCAAGGTGCGCTTACGTGTCGGTCATCAACAATCACAGTTTGGGCCGATTCTAGCCTGTTTCTTGGAAGAATATTCTATTTTGGGGTCTCGGAGTCATTTCCATGATTGACGAACCCCGGGGTGCGTTTACGTGTCGGTCATCAACACTCACATATTTGGCTGAATCTTGTCCGTTTCGTGCACTATTACTTAGTGTTTTGGGGACCCAGACTATTTCCACGATTGATGAACCCCGGGGTGCGTTTATGTGTCCGTCGTCAACACTCACAGTTTTGTCCAGTTCTGACCTGTTTCGTGGACTATTACTCACCGTTTTGGGGTCCCAAAGCGATTTCCATAGTTGTTGAACCCCAAGGTGTGCTTACGTGTTGGTCTTCAACACTTGCAGTTTGGGCCGATTCTGGCCCTTTTCATGGACTATTACTCACCGTTTTGGGGTTCCAAAGCGGTTTCGATGGTTGTCGAACTCCAAGGTGAGCTTACGTGTCGGTCATCAACAATCACAGTTTGGGCCGATTCTTGCCCGTTTCTTGGACTATTACCCTATTTTGGGGTCTCGGAGTCATTTCCATGATTGACGATCCCAGGGTGCATTTACGTGACGGTCATCAACACTCACATATTTGGCCGAATCGTGTCTGTTTCGTGCACTATTACTCACCGTTTTGGAGACCTAGAGGGATTTCCACGATTGACAAACCCCGGGGTGCGTTTACGTGTCTGTCATCAACACTCACATATTCGGCCGATTCTAGTTTGTTTCGTGCACTATTACTCAGCATTTTAGGGACCTAGAGCAATTTCCACGATTGTTGAACCCCGGGGTGCATTTATGTGTCCATCGACAACAATCACAATTTTGGCCAATTCTAACATGTTTCATGGACTATTACTCACCATTTTGGGGTCCCGAAGCGATTTCCATAGTTGTTGAACCCCAAGCTGTGCTTACGTGTCGTTCATTAACACTCGTAGTTTTCGCCGATTCTGGCCCGTTTCATGGACTATTGCTCACCGTTTTGGGGTCCCAAAGCGATTCCCATGGTTGTCGAAATCCTAGGTACGCTTACGTGTCGGTCATCAACAATCACAATTTGGGCCGATTCTAGCCCGTTTCTTGGACTACTACTCTCTTTTGGGGTCTCGGAGTCATTTCCACGATTGACGAACCCCGAGGTGCGTTAACGTGTCGGTCATCAACACTCACATATTCGACGATTCTAGTCTGTTTCGTGCAATATTACTCACGGTTTCGGGGACCCAGAGCGATTTCCACGATTGACGAACGCCGGGGTTTGTTTACGTGTCCATCGTCAACACTCACAGTTTTGGCCAATTCTGACCTGTTTCACGGACTATTACTCACCGTTCTGGGGTCCCGAAGTGATTTCCATAGTTGTTGAACCCCAAGGTGTGCTTACGTGTTGGTCATCAACACTCGCAGTTTTGGTCGATTCTGGCCCGTTTCATGGACTATTACTCACCGTTTTGGGGTTCCAAAGCGGTTTCGATGGTTGTCGAACTCCAAGGTGAGCTTACGTGTCGGTCATCAACAATCACAGTTTGGGCCGATTCTTGCCCGTTTCTTGGACTATTGCCGTATTTTGGGGTCTCGGAGTCATTTCCATGATTGACGATCCCTAGGGTGCATTTACGTGACGGTCATCAACACTCACATATTTGGCCGAATCGTGTCCGTTTCGTGCACTATTACTCACCGTTTTGGAGACCTAGAGGGATTTCCATGATTGACAAACCCCGGGGTGCGTTTACGTGTCGGTCATCAACACTCACATATTCGGCCGATTCTAGTTTGTTTCGTGCACTATTACTCAGCTTTTTAGGGACCTAGAGCAATTTCCACGATTGTTGAACCCCGGGGTGCATTTATGTGTCCATCGACAACACTCATAATTTTGGCCAATTCTAACATGTTTCATGGACTATTACTCACCATTTTGGGGTCCCGAAGCGATTTCCATAGTTGTTGAACCCCAAGGTGTGCTTACGTGTCGTCCATCAACACTCGTAGTTTTGGCCGATTCTGGCCCGTTTCATGGACTATTACTCACCGTTTTGGGGTCCCAATGCGATTTCCATGGTTGTCGAACTCCAAGGTGCGCTTACGTGTCGATCATCAAGAATCACAAATTGGGACGATTCTGGCTCGTTTCTTGGACTATTACTCTATTTTGGGGTCTCGAAGTCATTTCCATGATTGACGAATCCCGGGGTGCGTTTACGTGTTGGTCATCAACACACACATATTCGGCTGATTCTAGTCCGTTTCGTGCTCTATTACTCAGCGTTTTGGGGACCCAGAGCGATTTCCACGATTGATGAACCCTGGGGTGCGTTTATGTGTCTTTCGTCAACTCTCACAGTTTTGGCCAATTCTGACATGTTTCGTGGACTATTACTCACCGTTTTGGGGTCCCAAAGCGATTTACATAGTTCTTGAACCCCAAGGTGTGCTTACATGTGGGTCATCAACACTCGTAGTTTTGGCCGATTCTGGCCCGTTTCATGGACTTTTACTCACCGTTTTAGGGTCCCAAAGAGATTTGCATGGTTGTCGAACTCCAAGGTGCGCATATGTGTCGCTCATCAACAATCACAGTTTGGGCCGATTCTGGCCCGTTTCTTGCACTATTACTCACCGTTTTGGGGTCCCAAAGCGATTTACATGGTTGTCGAAATCTAAGGTGCGCTTACGTGTCGGTCATTAACAATCACAGTTTGGGCCGATTCTCGCCTGTTTCCTGGACTATTACTCTATTTTGGGGTCTCGGAGTCATTTCCATGATTGATGAACCCCGGGGTGCGTTTACGTGTTGGTCATCAACACTCACATATTCGGCCGAATCTTGTCTGTTTCATTCACTATTACTCAGTGTTTTGGGGACCCAGAGCGATTTCCATGATTGATGAACCCGGGGTGCGTTTATGTGTCCGTCGTCAACACTCACAGTTTTGTCCAGTTCTGACCTGTTTCGTGGACTATTACTCACCGTTTTGTGGTCCCGAAGCGATTTCCATATTTATTGAACCCCAAGGTGTGCTTACGTGTTGGTCATCAACACTTGCAGTTTTGGCCGATTCTGGCCCGTTTCATGGACTATTACTCACCGTTTTGGGGCCCCAATGCGATTTCCATGGTTGTCGAACTCCAAGGTGCGCTTACGTGTCGATCATCAAG
>CAJFDF010001703.1:7684-19539 GCA_904067115.1 Aegilops sharonensis | reverse complement strand
TGCTAACATTTTGCATTAAATTTTTGTGCCACTATCCTCACCGAGCTCCTCCATAAGCTTTACTTGTGTAGGTGTGAGAACCGACAAGGATTGGTACCAATAGTGCTATTTCATTGTCCGCATTTGAGTGAACTTGATTCATTGTCAACATCGGTCAAGGTACATTGGTATAAGTTCTTCTCTTTCTCCCACTCATATTTGCTCGAGTCTTGTGATGGATAGGCAAGGCATTTCATCTCCGGTCTTCGACAACAACGACGGCGTGAACAACTACATCACCAAAGCGTCTATCTTCGATCTACAACGACAAGTGCAAGGCACACAATCAAGATTGCGAGAGCGCATCGAGAACATCTCCATCGACATTCATCACTCCGAAGCAAGGAGAAGGGACTACATCGACAAGAAGCTTGCCGCACATAAAGAGGGGCAAGATGCAAGGATGGAGGAGATTAGAGCCTTGATCAAGTCTACTTCCCCTTCGTCATCTTCAAGGCGGCGACATTCAAGCCACAAGTCTTCGGAGCGCGGAAACGACGCAAGTGCAAATCGTCCTCGTCCACATCTATATGGCGACCACCATCACATTCGTGATCAACATCGTCATGAAGGGCAAGTCACCTCCAAGCATCATGTGCACGAAGACGACGAACGCCGAGGAGCTCAAGCACGACTCCGACATCATCATCATGAAGATGCTCCACAAGCGCAAATGCACAAGTCCTAACAAGCCCTACTTCACGCCAAGTCGAAGCTTCATAAGCACAAGAGAAGACCGCGAGACGAGCACCACCAAGACGGCGCTACGGCTACAACAACCACTTCGGCATCTTCGCCAAGTGCAATCAAGACATCTTCGCCTTTGGACGTACGGCTTCTTCGCCTACTTCCCACGTGTACGCCTACATCGACTTCATCAAGTCCAAGATGACCACCTACGAGCGAGGGCGACACTTCCATCTTCGGAAGCCCCTCAAGGAAGATGGCCGAGCATGGGAAATTCCCTTCGGTCATGGAGACGAGCTACGAGGTGCCACATCATATGGGCCTCCAACAACAAGACGGCGATAGGAAGGTCGAGCAAGGGCCATCCCCTTCGACCGCGGCGTCGAGCGCGAATCTCTTCTACAACATGAAGACGGCGCCCATATTGGACTCATACTCCGAGTCAAGCTACGCGACCGCGCATGGAGACATTTGCACCTACACCTCTCCGACACCCACACATGTTGAGCTACCCCATTTCTCATGTGAGGAGAGCCACCACCCCATGAGAGAGATGAGTGACTCCACCATACGTGACATTGAGAGCATTTCCTATGAGAGGATGAGTGTGACCACCACTAGCCCCACACATGAGAGCATGCCACACATCCTATGTGAGGTTGACATCCATTTGAGTGACTCCACCAACCATACGAGTGAGAGCATCATATTGAGAGTGAGTGAGCCACAACACTTAGTGAGTGAGGTAGTTGACACGGCATGTGAGGCCACTATGATTTCTAACGACTTAACCTCTACTCCTAGTGTGTTTTCTTCTTTGGTGCTAGGTCTCCTACATGACGACATGCCTATCCTCGACGAGTCCATCCCTACATTGGAGACGACGATGGCCATGGTGGACGATGATACACCCCCCACATGGTTCCATCACGATGAAGATGACAACGAATGGATCATTGACGCCTCACCTACAACACATGAGCGATGCTCCAAAGGTAACATAGGTGATGGTGCTTCTCTTGTCCCACTAGTGGACTCTCTTACCATCGATTGCTCCCATGATGTTGACCCACCTATTACCATGCTTCATGCTAGTGAAACTTCTTCATGCCTTGACTTACCTATTTATGATGAATATGATGATGAGCATGTTGAGTTGCCTAGTTGTGATGCTATGCTCCATAGGATATCATGTGAAAATTCTATTGGTCACATTATGTTTGATAATCCTTTGAACTTGTCATATGCTATGAGTGAGATCTCCCATATTGCATCATTTCAATCTCAACATAGTAACTATGCATGCCACATTAAAATAAACCCTATTTGCACTTATGGCATAGATGACGAGATGATGGTCATTGGCTTTTGCTTATCTTGTGATGATATTGCCATGCTTCCTTTACATGATTTGCGCAATTCGTCTACTATTCCATGCCATGATCACATTGTTCCAAATACGCATTGTTTTGGATGTTGTCAATATTCTCCATGTGATGTTTCCATTAATGCTCATGAGGAGACCCCCATAGTTTCCTCATACATATTAGGAGATTTTGATTCATCCCATACTTTGCATGATTCACATAATTGCTTGCACCTTATGCATTCCATGGATAACAATGCTCTAGATATTTCTCAGGATGCATTACACAATTTGAGTCTCCATTATGCTATACCTAACAACAAACCTATCATGATGGATGACATGTTTCTATATCACGCATCTCATTTATTTGAGCATTGGATATTTTGTGCTAACCGACACATGCATGTGCGCATCATGATGGATGATGTGTACATATACCATGCACACACAATTTTTCCTTTGTCTTTGTTTTGTGTAGGTACTCATGTATACTCGTCAACTTCTCAATCCCAAGAGTTGACGGAACGAGCTCTTGAGAGCAAGGATGCTTTGGGATCCCGTGGACTATCCTTACCACCGTTCCCTTCGCGCAAGGACTACACGCATCTCTTCTACTTGGCTCTCACACGGCTATGGGCTATTTACCACTTGTCACCTTATGCTCATTTTACCGTGTTCACATTGCATGCTATGCTTGCTCATATGCCTTTGCCATGCAATTGTGACCCTTGCTTGCATTTACCCATGTTGCACCATTATGATATTCCTATGTGTATTTGCATGCTTGGTGGAGATCCTTGTTACTATTGCCATGTTTATCATGTGCCCCGTGCTTTTGTTGATTGTTGTGTTGGGAGAGTCATGATGTCACATTGCTATTTACATATGGCCTCTCGCCAATACATTGATGATAATTTTCTCATATCTTGCTTTCATGTTTGTGCTATGCCATGTGAATTATTCATGCCCACTATTTGCACACATGACATGTTTGCCATGATTCCTTCTGGTACGTTGCATCTTCGCACTACTAGCTTGCTTGACTTGATCGCTATGATTGCTTGCTATGTTGCATCACCCATGTTCCACTATCACTTGCTTTCTTGGGTTGATGCCATATATGCTCATGCCTCTCACATGATATATCTTGATCATTGTCTCTTGTGTCCATTAGTTGCCTCTTTCATATCCACTTGTATTGAGTGCAACCATACTATGCTTATTGATCTTGGAGACTTTGACATATTACTTGTGATGCATGCTTGTTTGATTGAGCCTATTGCATTTGGTTGTTCTTGCATCATATGCCTCCATACTATGACACGCTCCCTTGTACTTTCTTATGATGAGCACGATGCATACACTTGTTGGGTATCTTACCACTCGAATGATAGGTTTTGCATTTTCGCTAACCTCGTTTGTTTTTCCGAGTGTTTGTCATGTTCTTTCATTTTGGAGGTTTCACAAGGCGATGTCGTTATGCGACAACTTGATCATGCGAAGGCATACACGATGTGCAACACCAACATTTGCGAGAATCTACTAAAGGTGAACTCCTTCCCTTTGAACCATCCTCAAGTTTGCATATTGGATGGGTCACTCTTTCATTGTTGTTTCCTTCTTGTTGTCTACATGATACATCTCGCGACCGGAGGAGCGACATTGGAGATTGGCTCTATGGACCTTCACATTGAGGAACGCTCGCACTTATTGGATGCACCTTCGAGCCTCCACTCTTGCCTCGACATCGAGCATTGGTACATCAACACTCCTTTGACACATTGCACTCACACATCCATATTTGTTGATTGTGCTCATACATGTCATGCTCGATGGACATATCATACTCACCACAAGTTTGCACCCATGCATGGATTGACACACATTATGATTGCCTTGTTGCATCTTGTATTCTCATGTCATCCATGATATATGAGCTTGTTCACTTCCTTAGCAAATTTGTTGTGATCTTCCTTGATGGCATATTCATATATCATGATCATATTGCCCATCACCAATTGCATGATAACATACACATGTTGAGCATCCATTGCCATATTCATGCTATTGATAAACCGTCTCACTATGACATCATTTTGCACCGTGGTTGCATTACTCCCATGAATGCTTTACATCTCATTCCATATTTTATTGCTAAGCTTCATGTGCTTTGTCATGAAAAATCTTGCCTCACGGGCTCATTCTTACATGATGGACACTTTGTGTGCGCTAACCATTGTATTTCCGAGTGTCGTTTGTGTTTGCTCTCTTTGCATGTCTACCATCCCGACGACACCTTGGAGTACTTGGATTGCGCAATGTCTTCCACTTCGTCCTACTACAAGTCCATCCACTACGACCGTTTCCATGGCGATGAGGATTTCGATCCGAGGTCGGATCTTTCCCAAGGGAGGGGAGATGATGCGGAGCATCCAACGATCATCCCCATGTTCACTCGAGCCTACGCCATTGGACCTAAGGTGAACTCGCTCCTTTACGAATCTTCCCTTTCCGCATGTGAGACATGGCTACTACCTGAGTCCGATATGATATGCATCATTAGGTGTCAAGAGGAGCCTTCCGAAGACACACGTGAAGATGGACGAGCCGCCAAGTCCACAGATGAAGAGGACCACGGGAGCGGGCAAGTTCACCTTCCAGGCCCCGGACATTCGGCCCCTGGAGGCGCCAACACAGCAGCCGCAGCCCAGCCAGCAACTCTACAGGGCCCGGACATCCGGCCTCTATGCCCCGGACATCCGGCCCCCAACCCAGATATCCGGCACCTGGCCCAGAAATCCGGCGCCCCGCACCCGAATCGGCAGAACTGGCCATCCCAGCCCGGACATCCGGCCGGTTAGCCCGGACATCCGGCGCCTCGCGAAGGCCCGGACATCCGGCCCGACGCCCGGACGTCCGGCCTCCCCTGCCTGCGTGCAGTGTATCCGGGACGTGTCCCATGTACCCCTTCGCCCCCGAGACTATATATACTTCATCCCCTTCCTCTTTCTAGGGTTAGCATTGGATTAGCTCATATTCTTGTGTGAGAGTCTTTGCTCATCCACTTGGCTACTTCTCCTCGGAGATCAGGACCTCTACAGAGAAGATCCCCCAAGCGGATTCAAGACCCCCTTCTAGGGTGGACCCCCTCAAGGCCTCCTCACGGAGAAGAACGGCTACCGTTTGTATCTTTCCTTTGTTGATCTTGAATCTTGTGCCACTCTATGTGATCGGTGATCTAGCACTTGTGTGATTGATCTCTTGTCGGTTGAGTGGATTCTCTCTCGTTTTCCCCGTGTTTCCCTCTTGTTCTTCCACGTGTTCTTCGTGATTCACCGTAGGATCCGCTCCAACGTGAAAGATCGTCCATGTAGGGTTCCGCCCTACATCATGGTTTTTCCGTTTCCTAAGGTGTTTCGGCTACTTAGGGACGAGTCTCCATCATCTTGGTATCTACATCAAGAACACCGCTACTCATCATCGCCGGACGGTAACCTCCATATCATCTTGGTATCGTGGTATCCCTCCATTGTATATTCCCCTTGCCATTGCATTGTTAACCCCTAGCCTTACTTTTGCGTTACTTGCCTATCGAGACTAGCCATTTGAGTATTGCCGGCAACGTTACTTGTGCACATTAGTGATCATACTTCCCATAGCATACATACCATATCATTGTGGTGCATATCTTGGTATCATATCGTGTGTCACAAGTTTGTTCCCGCGTATACACAATTGCTATGTTGGTTTGTGCATTGTGCAAAAGTGGCCATACAAAAAAAGAGAATAAGCTTTTAAGCAAAGAAAAAGAGAAAGAGCAAAGAAGCTTGTAAGCAAGTGCCATAGCATCATACCACATTGCATATAAGATTGTCATATCCGATCATCTTGGATCATCTTGAGAGACACACCGGGAACCATACATACATAGCATACTTGGAATACAAAGCTTATCCATTTTTCATCTTATAGGTTGTGCACAAGTGTCGTATCCGCCTATTGAGCAATCGTGCTAGCGTCTCTCTTGAGTTGTGCAACACGAGCGTTTTGGTGGATTCCACATTTTGAGCTCATTCCTTGGTTGCACGGCCCCATTTATCTATCCGTGTGTGCGTTTCCGTGTGCCATTCATTGCTATTGGTCTACTTGTTTCACTTGCGAATTTGTGAATCTCTTTCAACATTATTGACTCTTGCTAACATTTTTGCATAAAATTTTTGTGCCACTATCATCACCGAGCTCCACCATAAGCCTTACTTGTGTAGGTGTGAGAAACCGACAAGAATTGGTACCAATTGTGCTATTTCCTTGTTACACATTGAGTGATCATTGATCCATTTTCAACATCGGTCAAGGTACATTTGGTATAAGTTCTTCTCTTTCTCCCACTCATATTTGCTCGAGTCTTGTGATGGAGAGGAAAGGCATTTCATCTCCGGTCTTCGACAACAATGATGGCGTGAACAACTACATCACCAAAGCGTCCATCTTCGATCTACAACGACAAATGCAAGGCGCACAATCAAGATTGCAAAAACGCATCGAGAACCTCTCCATCGACATTCATCTCTCCGAAGCAAGGAAAAGGGACTACATCGACAAGAAGCTTTCCGCACATAAAGAGGAGCAAGATGCAAGGATGGAGGAGATTAGAGCCTTGATCAAGTCTTCTTCCCCTCCGTCATCTTCAAGGCGGCGACGTTCAAGTCACAAGTCTTCGGAGCGCCCAAGCGATGCAAGCACAAGTCGTCCACGTCCACATCTCCATGGCGACCACCATCACGTTCGTGATCCACATCGCCATGAAGGGCAAGTCACCTCCAAGCATCATGTGCACGACGACGACGAACGACATCTACTACGAGCTCAAGCACGACAACGACATCATCATCATGAAGATGCTCCACAAGCGCAAGTGCACAAGTCCCAACAAGCCCTACTTCACGCCAAGTCCAAGCTTCAAGAGCACAAAAGAAGACCGCGAGACAAGCACCACCACGAGAACGCTACGACTACTACACCAACCACTTCGGCATCTTCGCCAAGTGTTCTCAAGGCATCTTCGCCTTTGGACGTACGACATCTTTGCCTACTTCCCACGAGTACGCCTACAACGACTTCATCAAGTCCAAGGCGACCAATGACAAGTGAGGGCGATACTTCCATCTTCGGAAGCCCCTCAAGGAAGATGGTTGAGCATGGGAAGTTCCCTTCGGTCATGGAGACGAGCCACGAGGTGCCACATCATATGGGCCTCACACAAGACGGCGACAAGAAGGTTGAGCATGGGACTATCTCTTCAACCAAGGCAGCGATAGGAGTTGATCATGGAGACATTTGCACCAACATCTCTCTGACACCCACATATCATGAGATGACACAATTGCCATGTGAGGAGAGCCACCAACCCATGAGTGAGATGAGTGACTCCACCCTATATGACATTGAGTGCATTTCCTATGAGAGGATGAGTGTGACCACCACTAGCCCCACACATGAGAGCATGCCACACATCCTATGTGAGGTTGAGCGCCATTTGAGTGACTCCACCAACCATATGAGTGAGTGCATCCTTGAGGGAGTGAGTGAGCCACAACACTTAGAGAGTGAGGCAGTTGACACGGCATGTGAGGCCACTTTGATTTCTAACGACTTAACCTCTACTCCTAGTATGTTTTCTTCTTTGGTGCTAGGTCTCCTACATGACGACATGCCTATCCTTGACGATTCCTTACCTCCAATGGAGACGATGATGGCCATGGTGGACGATGAGGCACCCCCCACATGGTTCCATCAAGATGAAGATGACAATGATTGGATCTTCAAGACCTCACCTACAACACATGAGCGATGCTCCAAAGGTAACATAGGTGATGGTTCTTCTCTTGTCCCACTAGTGGACTATCTTACCAATGATTGCTTGCATGATGTTGATCCACCTATTCCCATGCTTCATGCTAGTGCGACTTCTTCATGTCATGACTTACCTATTTATGATGAATATGATGATGAGCATGTTGATTTGCCTAGTTGTGATGCTATGCTTCATAGGATGTCATGTGAAAATTCTATTGGTCACATCATGTACGACAATCCTTTGAACTTGTCATATGCTATGAGTGAGATCTCCCATATTGCATCATTTCAATCTCAACATAGTAACTATGCATGCCCCATTAAAATAAATCCCATTTGCACTTATGGCATAGATGACGAGATGATGGTCATTGGCTTTTGTTTTTCATGTGATGATATTGCCATGCTTCCTTTACATGATTTGCGCAATTCATCCACTATGCCATGCCATGATCACATTGTTTCGAATATGCATTGTTTTGGATGTTGTCAATATTCTCCACGTGATGTTTCTACTCTTGCTCATGAGGAGACCCCCATAGTTTCCTCATACATATTAGGAGATTTTGATGCATCTCATACTTTGCATGATTCCCATAATTGCGTGAACCATATGCATTCCATGAATAACAATGCTCTACATATTTCTATGATGCATTACACAACTTGAGTCTCCATTATGCTATACATAACAAAAAACCTATCATGATGGATGACATGTTTCTATATCACGCATCTCATTTATTTGAGAATTGGCTATTTTGTACTAACCGACACATGCATGTGGGCATCATGATGGATGATGTGTAAATCTACCACGAACACACAATTTTCCCTTTGTCTTTGTTTTGTGTAGGTACCCACATACACTCGTCAACTTCTCAATCCCATGAGTTAACGAAACGAGCTCTTGAGAGCAACGATGACTTGGGATCCCGTGGACTATCATTCCCACCATTCCTTTTGCGCAAGGACTACACGCATCTCTTTTACTTGTCTCTCACACGGCTATGGGCTATTTACCACTTCTCACCTTATGCTCATTTTACCGTGTTCACAATTATGCTACTTCTATGTGTATTTGCATGCTTGGTGGAGATACTTGTTGCTATTGCCATGTTTATCATGTGCCCCATGCTATTGATGCTATTTTGCTCATATCTTGCCTTTATGCTTGTGCTATGACATGTGGATTATTCATGCCCACTATTTGCACCAATGACATGCTTGCCCTGATTCCTTCTAGTACGTTGCATCTTCGCACTACTAGCTTGCTTGACTTGATCTCTATGATTGCTTGCTTTGTCGCATCACCCATGTTCCATTACTCGCTTTCTTGGGTTGATGACATATATGTTCATGCCTCTCACTTGATTTGTCTTGATCATTGTCTCTTGTCTCCATTAGTTGCATCTCTCATATCACCTTGTGTTGAGTGCCAACTTGCTATGCTTATTGATCGTGGGGACATGGACATATTACTTGTGATGCATGCTTGCTTACTTGAGCCTATTGTCTTTGGTTGTAGTTGCATCATATGCTTTCATACCATACCACACCTTGTTCTTTCATATGATAAGAATGATGAAAACACTTGTTGGATATCTCGCCCCTCGAATGATAGATCTTGCATTTGCACTTACCTCATTTGTTTTTCCAAGTGTTTGTCATGTTCTTTTATTTTGAAGGATTCACAAGGCGGTACCATAAAATGACATTTTGGTTATGAGAAGGCATACAAGATGCACAACTCCATCATCATTGAGAAACTCCTAAAGGTGAACTCCTTCCCTTTGAGCCATCTTCAAATATGCATATGGGATGGGGCATACTTTCACTGTTGTTTCCTTCTTCTTGTCTACATGATACATATATTGGATGGAGGACCGACATTGGAGATGGTCCCTATGGACCTTCAAGTTGAGGAGTGCCACGACATTGAGCTATGGTACAACACCACCCATGACAAATTTGCACCCTATGCATGGATTGACTTGCATTATGATTGCCTTGGTGCATCTAGTATTTCTATGTATCCATGATATATGAACTTGTGCATTTCCTTAGCAAATTTGTTGTGATCTTTCTTGATGGCATATTCATACATAATGATCACATTGCCTACCATCAATTGCATGATAACATAGTCATATTGAGCATCCGTTGCCATATTCATGCTATTGATAAACCGTCTCACTATGACATCATTTTGCACCGTGGTTGCCTTGATCATATTCACAACACATTTGTGTGCACAATGAATGCTTTTGCTCCCATGAATGCTTTGCACATCATTCTATATCATCTTGATAAGCTTCATGTGCTTTGTCACGAACAATCTTGTTGCACGGACTCATTCTTACATGATGGACACTTTGTGTGCGCTAACCATTGTATTTCCAAGTGTACTTTGTGTTTGGTCATTTTGCATGTACCACATACCGGAGACACCTTGGAGTACTTGGATTGCGCAATGTCTTCAACTTCGTCAACTACAAGTTCGTCCACGACAACCGTTTCCATGGTGATGAGGATCACGATCCGAGGTCGGATCTTTCCCAAGGGAGGGGAGATGATGCGGAGCATCCCACGTTCATCCCCATGTACACTCCGACTACTCTCCAAGCCCCAAGAGGACATATGACGAGACCTCGACCATACGCCATAGGGCACAAGGTGAACTCACTCCTCTTCGAACCGTCAGTTTCCACATGTGAGACATGGCTACTACCTCATGCATGGACCTTGCATACACTCAGGTACAACCGAGACGACCATGGAGGATCCAAGGACCAAGGCCAAGCATGGAAGAGGAGAAGGAAGAAGAAGCAGGGACAAGCTTCTGGAAAGCCCGGAACTTCCGGCCTCAGCCCGGACCTTCTGGCCTGCCCGGAACCTCCGGCCCACGGAGTCCAGACCAGCCCCGAGCGCGCCAACTCTCTGGATAGCCCGGAACCTGCCCGGAACTTCCGGAGCCCGGAACTTCCGGCCCTGCCCGGAACTTCCGGCCTGCCTGCGTGCAAAGACTCGGGCCGAAGCCCATGTAACCCTTTCCCACTTACCCCTTCGTGGCTTAGACTATAAATAGACCACCTCATCCTCCTAGTTAGGGTTAGCAATGGATTAGCTCATATTTTGTGTGAGAGCCTTTCTCATCCACTTGGTTACTTCTCCTCGGAGCTCACGACCTCTTAGGAGAAGATCCCCCAAGCGGATTCAAGACCCCTTCAAGGGAAGACAATCAAGACCTCCTCACGGAGAAGAGCCCGATTACCTCTTGTATCGTCCTTTGTTGATCGTGGATCGTGTATCTCTCCTTGTGTTCATCGATCTAGCGCATGTGTAATCGAATCTTGTTGGTTTGAGTGATTCTTTTGTGTTTTCCCCCGTGATTTCCCTCGTCCTCTTCCGCTCGTTCTTCGTGTTTCCCCGTAGGATCCACTCCAAACGTGAAAGATCTCCCAATAGGGTTCCAGCCTACATCACAAAGAGCGATGCAGAGCATCCCTCACTCATCCCCACCTACATCTCCCTCAACACCACCGGGACCCATGACGAGAGCCCGAGCTAAGGCTATTGAAGATAAGGTGAACTCGCTCCTCTCCGAACTTCCTATTTCTACCCATGAGACATGGCTACTACCTCTGATAGAGGCAAAGGTGTCCCGTCTTTCGATGAGATGTTGGTTTTCGCTTTGGAGGAAGTCGACTTTGACGATCCGACTACGAACGTGCGAGGACGTCGCGCCTTAGCAATCGCTAAACCAACTCCGAGAGGTTATTGACCACGCCGGAGCACGATCAACCTGACCACGAGGGTCTGTTTCCTGCGAGCAAACGAAGAACAAGCAAGAAACTGAGATTGCAATATGGATATTGCGAATATAAGATGAAAGCTTTATTGA
>CAJFDF010001700.1:0-18375 GCA_904067115.1 Aegilops sharonensis | reverse complement strand
TTTTTTTCTGTGTAAATTATTTGTAAGGAGAAGTACAGTAAATTTGTTGATTTCCTATCAAATTAAGAGCAATGTCTTTTTTTAAGAAGAGTTAAGAGAAATATTTGACTGAATTAATTAATAGTAACCACGTATGTCATATGTCGTATTTTTTTCCTCTCATGCTAGAACCACAAAATTACTACATATATACATCGTGGTCTCGATTGTGTGTCTATGCCACTGAGAAGTCGGGTTAGCGGGATGATGAACATGGGTCTGTTAGGCCGGTTGAGCAAGGCCGTTGGCAGAAAAAGACGTTGCAACAAAGTAGATGGGCACAGGAATAAAATGCTCCATGTGTGGAGGCGCGCGCGCAAGAGAGAGAGAGAGAAGCCACACTGGTAAATCGATAGTTGATTCTGGATTCACATAGCTACTACACTCGATAATATTATAATTCCTGGTGGGAAGCTGGAATGCAGAAAGACTCGTGGGAGCATAATCTATTCCATGCATGTTCTACAATTTGTGAATAGCAAACAATTTGGGAAAATGATAAAGATGTGTTTTAATTTTTTACTTTTGGGTGCCTGTAAAAGTAGTGCAGACTGTGAAAAATAAATTTTGTGCTTCAAATATTCTTTTTTTAGAGCACTGGGTTTTGTTTCTAAGCCCAGATCATCCCTGGGACAGCACATGGTCTTTTTATGAAAAGAATAGTCCATCTTAATATGTACTCCCTCCGTTCCTAAATACTTGTCTTTCTAGACATCTCAAATGGACTACAACATACGAATGTATGTAGACATGTTTTAGAGTGTAGATTCACTCATTTTGCTCCGTATGTAGTCACTTGTTAAAATCTCTAGAAAGACAATTATTTAGAAACAGAGGGAGTATTTTATGATTTTTTTTCTATTAATTTTGAATCATATTTTTTTAACAGAGAGATGGGCATATGGTCTTGAGGGCAAAAAACTGTCGTGTTCTGATATCTTTGCACAAAAGTTGTGCGTACAAACGGCAGCAAGATAAAAAAAGCCGACAAAAATTTGCTGCTGTGCGAAGAATGATTGTGTTTGTGTACAATACTACTTATAATATACTTTTTAGAATCCTAATACTTTTTTGAGCAATTTTTAGAATTCAACAATAGTATTCCAAATGTTGTATAACAGAATTCTATTGAGGGTTTTGTATAACACAACTAAACCCAGGCTTGGATTGTCGGGCCGGCCCACCCCTCAATTTTTATCCTGCAGCCATCATCTGCCATATCCCGGAGATCGATTCGATCGTGTACTATACGATCACAATCCGATCCGCTACAACGCTCGATTCCCAATCCATGACCAACGACGGCCGCCGACAGGGATGGTCCGAGCTCCCGGACGATCTCCTGGACGATGTCTACCGCCGCTGCGTCTCCTCGCTGTACGATCGTGCCCGCTTCGCCTCCGTGTGCGAGTCGTGGCGCGCCGTCGTGAGACAACGGCACCCGGCGATGCGCGCTCTCCTGCTGCTACTACCCTCGACGGGCAACGGCAAGCACGACCGAACGGTGCGGGCCTACATCATCGAAGATGGCAGGGTCGTGCGAGCCTCGTTCCAGGGTTTCCCGTGGGGTAAGAGGATCATCGGATCGCACGATGGTGGCTGGATCACCGCCGCGACTGGCGCTCAGCTCTTTATCGTGAATCTCTTCTCCGGTGATCGCGTGGAGCTCTCCGCCACACAGAGGATCATCAGATGCAAGTGTCTTACCAAAAGGCTGAGATCTAGTCGTGCCGCTGGTCAGATCTCGATTAGAAAAATCCTCTTCTCCAAGGATCCTTCCTCAACTGATTGCATCATTGCCGGGGTAACCACGGGGTGCAAGATAGCACTCTGCAGGGTTGACTACTCCTGTAGAGCTCAATTTTTAAGGGTGTTTGAGCTCACCAACGCGACGCAGCCATACAGAAACACAAGGCGAGAGGTTACAAGCCTGGGTGACCATGCCTTGTTTTTGGGGCCAGGGTACTGTAAGGCAGTGCACGTGCCCGCCGTGATGGAGGGTCGGAGCACGGTGGAAAGGAACTACATCTACTACTTAAAGCAACACATATGTCGTCACCATAATGTGGAATGCTTAAAGAGATTCGACCTAGGTAGCTACAAAATATATTACGGCAAAAGCAAAGGTGTGGATCCCTCAGAGAGGATCAGGTCATGGGGATACCATCGCCGTCATGAGGATGGCAGTAATGGTTGTATTTGGGTTTTGCCGACAGATTTCTAATTGCTCATTCATGCATGTAACACGGGCTCATGTTTAAAAGGACTATATAATATCCATTTTAAAACCTAATTGAATAAGCAGCGCACGTCCTTGACGTGGCACGTGCCTCGCAAACCACACACACGGGCGGAAACATCGAGGACCGGCTGTGTTCGTCCCCGAGACAGAGTCTTCGGTGGGCGATCCCGTGACAGAACGGGCCTAGACTTGGTCTGTCATATCGCGATGACATGCACTAACACAAAGAAGCAATTATTCCCCGTGGCCTACCCCCTCTAGGTGCCGAACAACACCCTAGACCACCGGGGCCACCGAATGGGTGCTCGATATGGAGACCACCCGAGGGGGGAGGGCACCCCTACAAGAGGAACTCTGATTACCTGTAGAGAAACCCTGCTGCAGTGCCGCGAAGAGTTGCCCAGCCCTGTGGACAAGGGGATTTTTATCTCAGCCCAGCCAACAGGTGAGATCCTGCAGTCTGGCTTTTTGTGAACAGGTTTTCTTTCTGGTCAACAAACTGCTCTCCTTCCAGCCATGGAGCAAACAGCTGTGGAGGAAATTGAACACGTCGAAAATATTGTGTGGTCCGGATTCCTTGGTGACTGGTTCAATCTTTCTACAGCACAACATCTACTTTCTGATATTTTGACCGTAAGCTTTCTTTCTGAATGAAAAGGAAATGCGGGAGAAACTATGATGAGCTACAACATGGACCAGGATTTGGATGGAGGATCTTCCTCCGAGCTGAGCAATGAAATTCCCTTTAACCCCGCAAAAAAAAACTATGATGAGCTACAGCATGGACCAGGATTTGGATGGATCGTCATTCATGTGCGCAGAAGCTTGAGACTTACAGCCCACCAAACACAGAACGCCCACACCTCACAGTCCTTCATTTCATTTTGTTTTTAATTAATTTCCGTTTTATGTATTTCACTTGCTATATTATTTAGCAGATTGCTTATCATGTTTCAGGACTTCCAGCCTAGCAGAAGCAGTATTGTCAAAAAAGGATGATCGACTTACTACCGCGTGACAGCATACTCGGCTGAGCTTCTGCTGCTCTGCAGTTCAGACTTCAGAGTGTGGGTGGGTTGCTCTAGTCCATCAGGATCTTCATTTCTATGGAACAAATCATCCTGCATCTCATCTGGTCACCTTGATTCAGCCACAAGATTCGGTCTGTGGATTCAGGCGATCAGTCGACAAACGCTGATCTGCGGTGCGTCGTCGCAGGTGGGAGATGAAGAGAAGGGGAGGAATAGCGGATTCCTCACCACGGATTGAAGGCTCTCGTCCGTGTGAACCGTCTCCCTTCTCGCGTGCATAGCTCCATCGACGCAAGTTCGATGCCTAGCCTCGCCGGTAGCAAGCGCCATCTGGGCCGGCCCAGGCGCTTGTAACCACTGCCTCGTTTAGTTTTTTGTTTTTTTCATGATTTTATTTTGTTTTTGATTTTTTTTATTTTGTTTATAAGTTAGGACCAAGGTGAGATGCTAAATTTGGGACGGAGGGATGTTACAAAATAAATTTTACATACATTTTTAGAAAAATGTTAATCATGCATTTGCCAAACGTTAAATGTATAGAAAAGTTGTTTCCGATGTATACGAAAATATATAATGTGTATGAAAAAAGTAGATATAAAAAGTCTTTAAAAATGTCGACAATTTACTTGGGAAATGTTACACAAACATGTATATAATTATTTTTTCCTAATGTACATAAAAGAATGTATAATGTGTATGGAAAGAGTAGATATACAGAAATATAGGTTTTTCAAAATTTTAATCATTTATTTCAAAAATGTTAAACCTGTATAAAAAATTGTTCATGTTGAATACCAAAAATGTAAACATGTATTAAAAATGTTCCTGGTATATATAAAAGTGTACCATGTGTATGAAAAATTAGCCACAAATACAAATATTTGAAAAATATTAATAATGTATTTGAAAAAAGTTAAACATTATAAAAAATATTTCCTAATTTATGTGTTGAAGAAAAAATAAAAAGAAGAAGAAGAAAGCGGGAAAACCACATAAACGAAGAAAAACGAAACACCCGACGAAAACCATGAAACCAAGAAAAAGAAAACATAACCTAAGAGAAACCAAGAAAGGACCAAAGAACCTAATAAAATATGAAAATAGGAAAGAAAAGAGAAAACCCAATAAAACAAAGAAAGGACAACAGAAAACCAAAGAAAAAAGAAAGAAAATCAAAATAATAAAACCGGACCGAAGAAAAGGAGAAAAATAAAGGAAAACAAAAAATCGAGAATAACTATGAAGAAACAAAGAAAACCGAAAGGAAAAAACAGAAAAAAAAAGAAAAAGAAAAAGAAGAAAACCAGAGGAGAACCAATGAACAAACATGCGATCAAGCGGCGAGATGCTACTGGCCCGAAAATCCTGAAAATGGGTTGCCAAAAACAATGGGAAGAGGGAATCTCATCGTGCGAGAATTGCTTCCATCTCGCGTGAAGCGACATATAACTCCCGCGCTGAACTTTGTCTTGCTTTTTGAACAACGTCTCTGCTTGGCATTTTCTATCGGGCACCTTTTTTTTTTTTGAGTAACACAACACTTTATTCAAAACTCAATATGGCGGGGAATATATAGGTGATCCGGAGGATCGCCCAACCATACATATCGGCCCACATCTAGACTAGTTGCCATCCTAGCTAGGTTATGGGGCTCACCATTACAAGCGCACTGCTGATTCTATCGGGCACCTTAAGCGCCTGTTTCTTCGTCTGCAGCAAACCGGCGTACAGCGTACTCGGGCTTGGGCTTGGCCCATTTTTGGTTTTTTGGCGTTCTTCAAACCTCAAAAAATAGATGGGATTCGACACCTGCACCTTACGTTCCGGTCCTAAATGCGATATCCACCAGGGTCGGCTCACAGCTACAGACCGATTTTTTCAAGGGTCGTGGTATCGCTATTTTCCTCGTCCCTGGTGGCTGTAACCCTAGCCGCCGCCAGGAAAGGCCGATCTTCCGGCGCCGTCCTCTAGCGGCTCCCCTCCGCCGGCGACCTCGGTCGTCAGTGGTGACGGGGTCGCGGATCCACGCGTGTGGATCGTTTTTTATTTCCTCATAGTCTAGGTTGTTAGGTTTTTCATCGTCTTTGCTTCGGCGGCGACGATGACAGCGTTGAATAAAGATTCTTCCGATCTTTCCCTGACGAGGCTATCGGTCCTATGGTTGGGGATGGATTTTGGAAACCGGTCTGTTCAAGCAAGGATGGCGTAGCGACGACGGCATCCTCGTGGTGGACCTGTGTCCTCGGGCTCCACGACGGTGTTTGCTCCAGCGTCAGCGCAGAGCTTGGGATGTATTCCAGGAGTGGATGTAGATTGTGGTCTGCATCGGCAACATTTGAAAGACAGAACATGTGCCAGGCTCGTGGTTTGTGGATGGCAGGTATGGTTTCCTCCTTCGGCGTCTTAGTCATGGTGGGGTGCCAGATCTGGAGTTTGATGGCGTGTCCGGGGTGTTGCCCTGGTCTGATTTGTTCAACGACAAGGGCTTCACTTTTGGTGAGCCATCTTTGAGGTCCGCAAAGTTGCATATCAGCGATGGAGCCGTGTCGTGCTCGGTGAGGAGGTGATTCGTCATTCTTTTCTTCGTTGGCTGCTGTGGTGGTGCCGGAGGCAGATAACGGGCGTTGGTGTCAAGCTCAGAAATGTTCTGCTATCTTTTCAGTTTTGTCATGTCGGTCTTTACGTGGCTTGTACTTTGTTCTTTATGATATGAATGAAACACATATTACCATGCAAAAAAGGGTCAACTCACAGCTTGTGGCTACCTACTCTTTTTCCTCCTCTTTTGATTGTACATCAACTTGCAACCCTGAAAAGATCACTCTACTNTGCTATCTTTTCAGTTTTGTCATGTCGGTCTTTACGTGGCTTGTACTTTGTTCTTTATGATATGAATGAAACACATATTACCATGCAAAAAAGGGTCAACTCACAGCTTGTGGCTACCTACTCTTTTTCCTCCTCTTTTGATTGTACATCAACTTGCAACCCTGAAAAGATCACTCTACTTTTTTTTCTTTCAGCTTTCTTTGGTCAGTTTTTATTCATTTTTCTCCTTTCGGTTCTTTTGCCAGGTTTTTATTCGTGAACTTTTGCTTCAAAATCTGCGATTTTTTTTCAAAATTGGTGAGCCTTTTTTAATATCACACACTTTTTCAAATTTTTAAACTTAAAAAAAATCAGTGAACTCTTTTCAAATTTGGTAACTTATTTATAAAATGGATGAATTTTTTCAAATTCATGACTTCTTTTCAAATCGAAGAACTGTTTTTTCCAAAGTGATGAACTTTTCATTCAAATTCGTTAACTTTTTTCAAAATAGATGATTTTTTCTCAAGTTCGGAGAACTATTTCAAATATCTTTTTTTCGAATCCGTGAACATTTTTAAACTCATGGTCATTTTTCATTGCTGTGAACTTCTTCTTAAATTATTGAACTTTCTCAATTTCATGATTTTTTTAATTCATGACCTTATTTGAATACATGAACTTTTTTTGCATTGGCCAATTTTTTATGTATGTTCGTACACTTTCACAATATGTTCACATTTTTTCATTCACGTTTTTAATGATGTTTTCAAATAACTAAAAAATCTTTGGACACATCAAGGAACTAAACCCAACATCACGTTTTTAATGATGAAAGACCACAAGCTCATCATTGATAAGGGACCATGTACTTCTGACCATATGATCACTAGCACATTCGGTCCCAAGATCCCCAACAATTACACACTAGTTTCTCTTCATTGGGGAAAGATTACACCTTTGGACACATCAAGGAACTAAACCCAACATCAGGAAAAAAAACCATTACATTACCTTCTAAGAGAGAATCATGCAATTGCTCCTCAAAGACACCCAATACTCCTAGCACCATCTCAATGCCATGCCACCTCGGCCGCGCTGAGCAGACACACCTCCCTCACCGACGCTGAGTTGTTCAGGTAGAGTTGAAGCAAAATTTAGTAAGATTGGCGCAAATACTTGAGATAACTATTGGATAATAAGAACAGTCAAGACAATGACACAATATGGACAAGAACGCAAATTATATGTGCTTGACAACTAGAATATCGCGTAAAGCTAGTACATGACAATGCCAGCATGGCAAACCATCAGACTGTCGGTGGGTAAACACTTTTGTGACAAAATACACAACAGTGAAGTTTCCATGAACAACCTTGTATGAACATATTTGGCATCTCTTCTATAATCCTATCTGTAGCATCTGGCTTCCATTCCTGGGGTAAAACAGTGGTCACTTGTTACAAATCATCCCATTATTTGATCTTAATTAGGTGGCTGAATAACTCAAGCATGGAAAGCAAAAAAATTTATTCTACTGCAAATAGTTGGGGTGAGTTATTTTGATTTTTCTCTCTTTCTTCTGGCCAGGGGCTGTTGATCCTATAATGCTACTGCTAGGCTGATCCAACGACTGAAGAAATTTCAGCGATGCGTGGACAATTAGATTGCGCATCTCCAAAGAAGATTCTATTGCATTCCAGGGTTTCCCGTGGTGTAAGAGGATCATCGGATCCCACGATGGTGGCTGGATCACCGCCGCGACTGGCGCTCAGCTCTTTATCGTGAATCTCTTCTCCGGTGCTCGGGTGGAGCTCTCCGTCACACAGAGGATCATCAGATGCAAGTGCCTTACCAAAAGGCCGAGATCTAGTCATGCCGCTTGTCAGATCTCCATTAGAAAAATCATCTTCTTCAAGGATCCTTCCTCAAGTGGTTGCATCATTGCCCGGATAACCACGAGGTGCAAGATAGCGCTCTGCAGGATTGGCTGCCCGAATTATGGGTGGACGATAAGAGGATGTGAGACCAACACAGAGCTTATGGGCATCACCTTTACGAACAAAGAGCTTATGGACATCACCTTTTGCAACGGTAAGCTCTATGGCCTTACGTCAAATGAACTGTTAGAGTTCTGCATGAACGAAAATGGTGCTCTGGCGGTCAACTTGGTCCGCTGCATGCCCGGTAGTGCGACGGTAATAGGTATATGGAAAGTGCATGAAAAATACATCTTCGAACTACGTGGCAAGTTGGCAATTGTCTTGGATATTGCATCTCATATATTCGAAATTGGTGGTAGATATGCATGTTACACTTCGGGGATTTGTTTTTTTTCTCTAGGGGGATGTCTCATGTAACTCAAATTAATTAATACTTTTGAAATATAAGCAGCCGCTGCACACCACGGCCAGGGGGCGTTGTCCCTGGTCGATCGCCGCGGGCGGATGATCGCAACTGTCGCTGCCCCAACCGCTCCAGCAGGCCGCCGCCTCCCCCAACAATATCCCAACCGCAAAAAGAAAAAAAAACATCCAGCCACCTTCGGCAGCTGGGCCTGCCGCCACCGCGGCCGAGGCCATTGGACCTTCTCTACATACACAAAAAAGAGTCAAAATAATATATTTCATATAGATGAAATAAAAAGTGCAGGTTTTTGGATTTTATTTTATTTTATTTGAAAAGAAGGATGACCCCCGGCCTCTGCAGATGACTGTGCGCTATGCGGTGCGGAGGAGGAGGCAGCCGCCATGTCTCAGCAGCGGTTTTTTCTTCTTAGATTTTTACGGGTGGGGCGAGAGAGGATGAGGAGGGAGCGCGTCCGACGGCTATGCGGGGACTAATCCAACGGCTAGCGTGCGACCAGCCAAAATTGGGGCTGGCAAACAACGGGACGATGCACGTCTCGCTCTCGCATCGCATCGCATTGCACGAAGAAGAAGAGGACNTGCACACCACCACGGGAGGAGAGCGTCGCTGCAAACCACGGCCAGGGGGCGTTGTCCCTGGTCGATCGCCGCGGGCGGATGATCGCAACTGTCGCTGCCCCAACCGCTCCAGCAGGCCGCCGCCTCCCCCAACAATATCCCAACCGCAAAAAGAAAAAAAACATCCAGCCACCTTCGGCAGCTGGGCCTGCCGCCACCGCGGCCGAGGCCATTGGACCTTCTCTACATACACAAAAAAGAGTCAAAATAATATATTTCATATAGATGAAATAAAAAGTGCAGGTTTTTGGATTTTATTTTATTTTATTTGAAAAGAAGGATGACCCCCGGCCTCTGCAGATGACTGTGCGCTATGCGGTGCGGAGGAGGAGGCAGCCGCCATGTCTCAGCAGCGGTTTTTTCTTCTTAGATTTTTACGGGTGGGGCGAGAGAGGATGAGGAGGGAGCGCGTCCGACGGCTATGCGGGGACTAATCCAACGGCTAGCGTGCGACCAGCCAAAATTGGGGCTGGCAAACAACGGGACGATGCACGTCTCGCTCTCGCATCGCATCGCATTGCACGAAGAAGAAGAGGACGCCGCGCGAGGCGTGCGTGGTGCGCAAAGATGGGATGGGATCGGACCTTCGCGATGGCGCGACGCCTCCTCGAAGAAAAAGTTATTTTATTATTATATTCTCTTCTATGAGAAAAAGAAACCCATCAATCCCCGCCTCCTCGGCTCGATTCAATCCCACCGCTTAATTGACACCCCTCTCTCTCTCTCTCTCTCTTTCCACGTCGGCGACCATGCCTCCATGTGGCGTCTTTTCGGAGATGCAGCTGCGCTAGCTCGCCTGCACAGGCTATGCTGGACTACTGCTTTCTACTAGTGATTAGTGAGGAGGAAGGGGAGAAAAAGACGTACTTCTTCGTACTAGTGATTAGTGAGGAGGAAGTGGAGAAGAAGACGTACCTACTTGTGTCCTTGCGGACGAAAGGAATCAGTCGCCCCAGTAGGTGAGCGAAGAAGCTGATATCTCGTTGGGGACGCCATGGCACCCACCTCTCTCCTTGCTCCCGGCGTCCCAAGTCATAAGTCGCACACACAGTACATACCTATATGAGGAAAAACATGTATTTTTTTCCATCATCAATCCATGTCCGCCTCCTCCACTTGATTCAATTCCACCGCTCAATTGCCACCTCTCTCTCTCTCTCTCCCCCGGCGACCATGCCTGCCTGCGTGCAGCGTCTCTTCGGAGGTGCAGTAGCTCGCCTGTGCAGGCTATGCTGGACTACTGCTCTGGTGCTAGTAACTAGTGAGGAGGAAAGGAAGAAGAAGACGCACCTATTTGACTCGTTTGGGATGGAAGGAATCAGTCACCCCAGAAGGTGAGCGGAGAAGCTGCTATCTCGCTGGGACGCCATGGCACCTACCCCTCTCTCTCTCTCTCTCTCGTCCAAGTCCGAAGTCATAAGTCGCACGCGTACCCCGCACGCGGATGAATGACTCCCTCTTGTATATATAGAGAGTAAGACGAATAGAGGGAAGTTTCCCGTGCCGCGGATCGGTGAGGTGGCGCAAGCCGGACCCTTCCTCCCTGGCTGATGAGCATCCCTAGACTAGGCACATGCAGCGACTTGTATTTATCACGAAAGAGGAAGCGGCGGTTAATTCTGCTGCATCTCAAGCCCAGCCCACCTCCTTGGTTATCCAAGCATGCATTAAAAGCGTGTACCCACTTGGGTGTAAGGATATGAAGTAGTACTTGTTCGTCTCCTTGCCGCGTCCTGAGCCCGGCATCACCTGGTGACGCCACCTACAGTTTTGCGGCATAACGAGGCCCGAATAATATACCAAATCAAAGCTCTTGTGTTCTCTTCAACAACATCAACAACAAAAAAGAAAATCATATTTGGTTTTGGTTCATCATCATGAATATACATCTTGTCCTTTACCAGCACTCTAGCAAGACGAGCTTATCTTAGCCAACACAGTTCCTCTCTTGAGAATTCAAAAACCTGATGATCCAATCAACGAAATGTTCGAAAATTACATCAGATTGACTCAGAACCGCAACACTGCAGATTCATTCATGCACTCGCTCCAAAACACATACACCGAAACAAAACCTTCATGGACAAAACAAAATTCACTCTCAGTATTATACAACCAAGCATCCAAACCCAACACTACAGGATTACAAAAATACACTCCACGGCTGGCTGCTGTGTCTTTCTTCCTGTAGGAGAAAGAGGCCAGTCAGTTTTCTTCTCCCTTTTTCTACTGTTTGTGTGGGTGAAATAATAAATAAGCTACTCTCCTGCTCAAAGGAAAAGAGCAAGGATTGATGATAAACATACAGAAAAGGATAACAAGGAGGCAATCAAGGAAGCCGTCTCGATCGCTCAAGAATTGTGTTGCATTGCATTGCAAATCAAATTCAACAGAGGCTCATAAGTAATTGACATCAATTTCTACAACACCTCATGAGTGTGAGCTCAATACAGTTTGGCGACGCAACAAGATAACAACAAAACTTTACGGTGTTGGTGTCTCATAAAAGAGGTGCTTCTAGGTAAGGTAATGCAAGAAGGGATCACAAATGCCCTTAGAGAAAAGAGTTCCAATTTATTCTCGAAGCAAAATATGTAACTCAACTAAATGAATGTTACACAACTTTTTCTCTATTAGAACATTAGGTGGTTTTGCTAAAAACCGCAAGCTCATCATTGATAATGCGCCATGTACTTCTGCAGATATGACTACTACCACATTCAATCCCAAGGCCCCAAGCAGTGCACACTAGCTCCATTTAATTGATGAAATATTACACATTTGGGAACATTGGGAACATAGCCATCCATTGCGAGCAACCTCTTATATTTTCTTGCCAACCTAATAAAGTTCCTTTTTAGCCAGGGTTGGTAAAACGGAGGAAAAATAATAATTGTTTATATAAAAATAGATCATGCCCAGCTTGCATCCATAAACAAGAATAATAATGTTGCAACCTCTTATGTAGAGTCGCCCAGCCATAAACCAAGTAAAACCTCCCAACTACTAGAGATGCCTACAGAGTCGCCCTGCCATATACTGTGTTGACGAACTGACCCGGCCACACAAGTGGTGGATAAGTTGTCACCAATTCTACTTCAGTTTGTGAGCAAACTCAGTGAAGCAAAAAAATGCACGGATTGCAGCCTAACCTGCCCAGCTTGCACCTTTAAACAAGATTCGGTCTTTTAAAGAGTAAAACTGCACAAAGCAAGCCTGCACACAAGACTTTCCAAGGCAAGGGCAAGCCAGTGGTAAGAGTCCACTTATCTATGGAGGTGGTGTGGTGCCGTTGGTCAGCAAGCTAGGTTGTTCATCAACGGTCTCAGAAGCAAAACGATTCGACAACAGATACGAACAAGAGAACACGGAAGATTTCATAGCAGATTGAATGAAAACACATTCGGTATTGCAGTTTTCTTGACATAATAACCATAGCATCCCCTGAAACTCAAAACTCAAACAGACGAATGATTGAGTCCATGTGTTATGATGCCCTTGCACGGCTAAGACTTGCACCACAGTCGTCGCTAGTTCTAGTTTAGTTAGTTTCACATGCAAGTTTCTGTTTGCTTGTTGTCCTGCGGAAACGCAGTTAATATCCACTATCTTTTAATGTCATTGCATTGCACACTGAATTTTCTGAGACTAAACCTTTGTTTCTGTCTACTATTTTGAGTGTTTCTGAGACTAATGTACACATCGTAGGTCAGCAATGTCTGTCCTAGTTAGGGCTTCTTCTTCTTTTCATGTATTGAAATATATAAAATGAAGGGCAAAATAAAGAAATGACATTTAGTATATATCTATCTATATCCGAATCACGTGTTCCCATTTCGTGCATCATTTTGTCGTGTCTCTCGTTGCAAGGGACCTGAACTTGATAGATCGATCGATATAGGCATAGAAGGCACCTGGGGTTACAACATGCACTCCCAAACTAACAAAGGCCAAGCTAGAGCAGTAGAGAAAGAATTGATGCTCTGCTGACTTGCATTTATCTAGTACAAAAACTAGTTGGGCAACAAAAGGGATTCCTTTCTATCTAAGAGACCAACCACAAGATTTTGCAGTACGAGATAGCATGATTTTTCAGGGCAAACAGCAGGATATTAATTCGTTTCAATATAGGTTGGAAACTGCAGAGTTCAACAACTATAGGACTATTAGGCTAGGGAACAAAAAATTCCAATCCGATCCACAAGAGGAGCCTCTGCAGCTGCTCTATCTCACCTCACTCGTGAGGGGAGGTCAGGAGAAGGTGGAGATTTGGGGGCAGCTCGTGGGGGGAAGGGAGTACCTTCAAGAGTGGCGATGCTGGGCTCGGAGGACGCACAAGGTGAGGGGGCTTGGAGGAAGAAACGGAAGCCGTTGCTGATAGTGGCCGGCGTTGTGTTGACGCCCGTGGTCTCTGCCAGCCGGCGAGCAGTGGTGGTGGAATCCGTGATGTCGTCACTTGTGCACCTGCATGTGGAAAGGAAATGGCATCAGGGAAAAGAGCATATCAGGGTAGCAGCACAGAGAGGAGAAGATGACCATGTGCTCAGGTCAAGTGGAAGAACATGGACTTGGGAGGACCAACCTTTAACTTCTGTAGCCACCGCCGTTGCATGGTGATGGTGGAGAACTGGATGAAGACAACAAGACCAAGCCCAACATATATGGCCGGCAGGCCCACGCGTGGGAGGCAAGACATCCCAATCAACTACCCAGTTACATGCAGCAAAAAAGTTCAGGTTTTTCTCATTATATCCACGAAGAATGAGATAGGGAAGACACAACCAAACCATTAACTTTATGTATACATCATTGATGAAAAAATTCCTTACATCATTCATGTGTTCATGTTGTCCTGTAGCTATTAACTTGTTTGGAGCCACATGAACAATCAACTATTAATGGAAAAAAATCCATACATCATTTAACATGTACCTATGATGAGTGGTGCAAGTCTGTTATCTACCACTTTGTACACGCAAGGTCTCATAACGATTATGATATGCTACGCCATTAGATGAAAAGTGGTTACAACTTGCAGCAAAAGCTTACCACTCTAAGTAGTAGGCCTTGCATGCTATTCTGCCCTTTTCCCTTCCTCATACGTGCACTATCTTGAAGAGCTGAGTGAGATGAGCCATCGCATATCTCATTTCAGTAGTAACCAGTGATCGGATTGTCTTAATTAAAGCGGTGAATTTTTTACTTATCTAAAATTTAGAATAAAATAAGTGAATCCACAGTTCACTATCATATGGTGGAAGGACTATGAGAAATTAAATTGACCCAGGAAGTTGATACAGTGGCTGCATTCATACAAACTAAATCAAACAGGGTGTCCTAGTCTTAATCAAAGTTGATACAAATGGAACCAAAAATAGTCCAGTCTGTGTGTGTCCATTGGTGCAAATCTAGTTGCGGTGAGACCGTACAAAGTGTTGCATGTTTGTTGATACAAAGAAATTGAAATCCAAAAGGGATTGACGGATGTCCAGTTTTAGTAAAAGTAATTAAGCATTCACATAGATAGCTACAAAATGAACCAAAACTGTGTGTATGTAAATATATAGCTTGCTATCTATTATATACATAATACAGAAGCCAAATAAGCCATCACGTTCTTCCACATACGCTAAAATAATATACACCATTGATCTATAATATTTACGGCCGAGATTTAAAAATATTACGTAACGTACCTAAAGAATATCTGTTGGACCGACACATACGAAGTGCCTGAATAACTCTAGGACATGGTTAAAAAAAATCTAGGACATGTTCCATGAAAAAAGAACTCTGACGGACACGTACAACTCTAGGACATGTTCCTAAAGAAACACTAATGGAACATTACACACAATTGGGAGGTGCCATTGTAGCTAACCTGTCACGTGTTGGAGATGGTAAAAAAAAAAAGACGTCAATGGGCACAGATAGATAGCCAACCGGTGCAACTAAAAAAGAGGTAGCCAAATCCGATTCAACATTGAGGTGACTACGTAATTAGAAAGTCCCGGTATCATGAAAGGCAAAAAAATAAAAATTGCTCTGGCCATTGCAAATTTCTAGGATAAGTGTGTTTTTTTTTCTTGACATATAATTCCTTTTCTTCTAAATATTATCAACTAACAGAGATCCAAGTGTATATTTGCAGCAGGAAATATAAAAAAATCCCAATTGGTTTTTTGAAAAATTTCATATTTTTCCACGGTTTTGAATGAAATACAAGTGTATACTTTACTATCTCTAAATGACAAATTAACGCATATGATGAACATCGCTAACGAGGTATATTTCTGAGGAATACATTTATATAAATATATATTATTTACTTATTTATTCTCCAAAAATGTAGGAAAATAAAATATCTCAATTTTTTTAGAATTCAAATTCAAACTCAAATATTTATTTTTTTTAAAGAAATTGATGTACAGTGATGGTGATCAGAATATATACACTAACCCATGAGTAGACCGGTTAGAAGTCCGCAAAGCGTGATCACGATTACACAAGCATAATGTCGAAAGATGTCATCTTCATAAAGTCGAAGAACAAGATCGGCATCCCGGACACGAACCCAAGAAGCTCCTGCGGGCGGCAACACCACCGGCTCTAATGGGACTGTCGGCACTACCAGCTCGATGAGCAATCACTTCGAGAGCCACAACAATAGATACCCCAAGCAGCATTGGGAAAGAGCAGCGTGAGAAGGCGAAGATCATGATAGGAACAAGTGCGCTCGCATGAGGCCATGGGTAAGCAAGGAGGGGTCATTCACCGTGCAATTGCTGCAGAGCAAGATGACTACAGTAGTGGCCGACTCCCATGCATGGTGCGCTGGAGGAGCAGTATGCGGCGTACGGGCACCGCGAGTAACAACTGCGGCCGCTACGTCTCAAGTGGGAGCGGTTCCGGTCAGCAAGGAGTGCAAGCTGAGGTGAAAAGCATCCGCGACAGACCTCACAAGAATGATTAAGGAGCAAGAAACGGTTTATGTAGTATTGCAGCATGCACCATGTGTGGCGCATCGGCATGATTTGTTTTTGCAAGTCAGGTTACATTGCCATTTTCCTGGTACTCATTAGTGAAAACATGTTAAATGATGGACGAGCCCCCAGGTAATAATAATATACTTTTACAAGTCAAAACTGTTCAATTTTCTTCGTCATGTACAGTTGCACACGTTCGTGTTTTGTGTGCTTTAAATTTCTTGATCGCAGAATTGTTTTCTAAAACATTATTAACCTTTTCAGTCATAAGAAACATTCTTTTCGNTGTGTGTGTGTGTGTGTCCATTGGTGTAAATCTAGTTGGGTTGAGACCTTACAAAGCACTGCATGTTTGTTGATACTAGAAACTGAAACCAAAAGGGGTGGATGGATGCTCAGTTTTAGTAAAAATGTAAGCATTCACATAGATAGCTACACAATGAACCAAAAATGTATGTGCGTACATATATAGCTTGCTATTTATTAGTAAAAAGCAAAAAAGCTCATGCCCATATTCATTTATGAAGAGCACTGCATGCATGCATGCACGCACTTATAGCATGGCATTTGGACTAACTAAGAAGAAGACTGATTGCACCACACCGCACAATCTATGAGTTGGTCTTGTGGATGTTGAAAGTAAATCTAGCTCTGGCATGTTTGTTGTTACTCGGAAGAAACAGAAATCCAAGAAGGCTAGATGAATGCTCAGGTTTTGGTCAAAAATTAAGCGTGCGCATAAATAGATACAAACTGAGCCAGTCTATATAGCTGGGTGTGATTCTAGAAACAAGGATAGGACAGTTAAGTAGCAAGTGCAAATACACGAGTCAATCAACCATATCAGCTAGTGCAAAGCAATATGGATGCAACAGTGCTTTGCTCTCCGAGCAGAGATACAAATCAGGCAGGTGAGATGTCTAGGTTGTAAGTCAACCATCTATCTCACAGGGGCAGCATTCATAGAACCCAAACCAAACATGGTGTCCCAGTTATAATCAAAACTCGTACAAATGGAATTGAAACAGTTCAATCTGTGTGCGTATCCATTGGTGCAAATCTAGTTGGGGTGAGGCCTCACAAAGCACCGCATGTTTGTTGATAAAAGAAATTAAAATTCAGAAGGGATGGATGGATGCTCAGCTTTAGTAAAAATTTAAGCATTCACATAGATAGCTACAAAATGAACCAGAAAAATGTATGTACGTAAATAGATAGCTTGCTATCATTAGTAAACAGCAAAAAAACCTCATGCCCATATTCAGTTAAGAAGAGCACTGCCTGCACACACTTATAACATGGCCTTTGGACTAACTAAGAAGAATACTAATTGTGCCGCACCGCACCATCTATGAGTTGGTTTTGTGGATGTTGAAAGTAAATCTAGCTCTGAGAGGGAAAGATCCCAATTTGCTGCATCTACTTGTTTGCGAGATAGAAAGATGTCAATCCGTGTTGCATGTTTTTTGTTACTCGGGGGAAATATAAATCCAAGAGGTATGGATGAATGCTCAGTTTTTAGTCAAAATGTAAGGTTGCACATAAATAGATACAAATTGAACCAGAAAATGTGTGAGCGTATAATTGCAAGTGCCAATATATATCTAGCTCTCATTAGGCATTGCAGCATCAAAGTACTAGCAGAGGAGGAAATGGACGTGTCCATGTTTAAATCGGTGAGAGGATAAAAGGACTGAACCGAACAGCAGCAGCGTCGTCTCCATGGACTGAATCAAGGAAATGAGATTTCTTCCCAGGCGTCGGGACTAGCAGATGGCCCTTCTCTTGAATAGGCACCCGCAGCAGCTTGTCTCCCCATGGCACCCCTCCTTCACGCAGGGGGATGAGATGAGAAAAAAGTGCCTGCAGACGCTGCGGCTTCGCTGGAAATCGACGGACGGCAGTGCGGATGGCGGCGCATGGTGAAATGGTAGCCGCGATCAAGGTGGAGGTGGAGGTGGAGCTGTGGGTTGGTTCCCGGAGGACCGACGGCGATACAGCGGTGAGAGAGGAGAGGAGGCGAGCGGGCGAACTACCGCAGCAGCAGCACCTTTGAAGAAGAGGAGCCGCATATATGCATGGTGGGCGGCGTCGTGGAGAGAGCGGTGGCGGTGGAATGGATGGATGGGAAAAAGAGCGTGACCATGCAAAAAAAGAGAGAAAAGCAACGCACACGTACGTGCTCCACTCCTTCCAATCCGTTGTACTCCACCGAGCGAGTCATCAATCAAGTCAAAAGAAATCACGTGGAAGACGTGGTTTACTACCCAAACCTGATCAAG
>CAJFDF010001699.1:3734-16915 GCA_904067115.1 Aegilops sharonensis | reverse complement strand
TTTGGGGTCACAAAGCAATTTCCATGGTTGTGAACCCCAATATGTGCTTACGTGTTGGTCACCAACACTCGAAGTTTTGGCCGGTTCTGCCCGTTTCGTGGACTATTACTTACCGTTTTGGGGTCCCGAAGCGATTTCCATAGTTGTTGAACCCCAAGGTGCGCTTACGTGTCGGTCATCAACACTCGTAGATTTAGCCGATTCTGGCCCGTTTCATGGACTATTACTCACTGTTTTGGGGTCCCAGAGTGATTTCCACGATTAACGAACCCTGGGCTGCGTTTACGTGTCGGTCATCAACACTTGTAGTTTTGGCTGATTCTGGACCGTTTCTTGCACTATTACTCACTGATTTGGGGTCCCTGAGTGATTTCCATGATTGTCGAACCCCGGGGCGCGTTTATGTGTCATTCATCAATAATTCGAGGTTTGTCCGATTCCGGGCTCTTTCATGGACTATTACTCACCGTTTTGGAGTCTCGGTGTGATTTCCACGATTAACGAACCCTGGGGTGCGTTTACGTGTCGGTCACCAACACTCGCAGTTTTGGCCGATACTGACCCGTTTCATGGACTATTACTCACCGTTTTGGGGTCCCGAAGCGATTTCCATAGTTCTTGAACCCCAAGGTGCGCTTACGTGTCGGTCATCAACACTCGCAGATTTGGCCGATTCTGGCCCATTTCATGTACTATTACTCACTGTTTTGGGGTTCCAGAATGATTTCCACGATTAACGAACCCTGGGCTGCGTTTACGTGTCGGTCATCAACACTTGTAGTTTTGGCCGATTCTGGCCCGTTTCTTGGACTATTACTCACTGATTTGGGGTCCGTGAGCGATTTCCATGATTGTCGAAACCGGGGGTGCGTTTATGTGTCGTTCATCAATAATCCTATGTTTGTCTGATTCTGGGCTCTTTCATGGACTATTACTCACCGTTTTGGGGTCCCGGTGTGATTTCCACGATTAACGAACCTTGTAGTGCGATTACGTGTCGGCCACCAACACACGTAGTTTTGGCCGATTCTGACCCGTTTAGTGGACTATTACTCACCGTTTTGGGGCCCCGAAGTGATTTCCATAGTTGTTGAACTCCAAGGTGCGCTTACGTGTCGGTCATAAACACTCGCAGATTTGGCCGATTCTGGCCCGTTTCATGGACTATTACTCACTGTTTTGGGCTCCCATAGTGATTTTCACGATTAACGAACCCTGGGCTGCGTTTACGTGTCGGTCATCAACACTTGTAGTTTTGGCCGATTCTCTCCTGTTTCTTGGACTACTACTAACTGATTTGGGGTCCCTGAGTGATTTCCATGATTGTCGAACCCCGGGGTGCCTTTATATGTCGTTCATCAATAATCCTAGGTTTGTCCTATTCTGGGCTCTTTCATGGACTATTACTCACCGTTTTGGGGTCACAAAGCAATTTCCATGGTTGTCGAACCCCAATATGTGCTTACGTGTCTGTCACCAACACTCGAAGTTTTGGCCGGTTCTGACCCGTTTCGTCGACTATTACTCACCGTTTTGGGGCCCCGAAGCGATCTCCATAGTTGTTGAACCCCAAGGTGCGCTTACGTGCCGGTCACACTCGTAGATTTGGCCGATTCTGGCCTGTTTCATGGACTATTACTCACTGTTTTGGGGTCCCAGAGTGATTTCCCAGATTAACGAACCCAGGGCTGCGTTTACGTGTCGTACATCAACACTTGTAGTTTTGGCTGATTCTGGGCCGTTTCTTGGACTATTACCCACTGATTTGGGGTCCCTGAGTGATTTCCATGATTGTCGAACCCTGGGGCGCGTTGATGTGTCATTCATCAATAATTCTAGGTTTGTCTGATTCTGGGCTCTTTCATGGACTATTACTCACCGTTTTGGGGTCCCGGTGTGATTTCCACAATTAACGAACCCTGGGGTGCGTTTACATGTCGGTCACCAACACTCGCAGTTTTGGCGGATACTGACCCGTTTCGTGGACTATTACTCACCGTTTTGGGGACCCGAAGCGTTTTCCATAGTTGTTAAACCCCAAAGTGCGCTTACGTGTCGATATCAACACTCGCAGATTTGGCCGATTCTTGCCCGTTTCATGGACTATTACTCACTGTTTTGGGGTCCTAGAGTGATTTCCACGATTAACGAACCCTGGGCTGCGTTTACGTGTCGTACATCAACACTTGTAGTTTTGGCCGATTCTGGCCCGTTTCATGCACTATTACTCACTGATTTGGGGTCCCAGAGTGATTTCCACGATTAACGATCCCTGGGCTGCGTTTACATGTCGGTCATCAACACTCGTAGATTTAGCCGATTCTGGCCCGTTTCATGCACTATTACTCACTGATTTGGGGTCCCAGAGTGATTTCCACGATTAACGATCCCTGGGCTGCGTTTACATGTCGGTCATCAACACTCGTAGATTTAGCCGATTCTGGCCCGTTTCATGCACTATTACTCACTGATTTGGGGTCCCAGAGTGATTTCCACGATTAACGATCCCTGGGCTGCGTTTACATGTCGGTCATCAACACTCGTAGATTTAGCCGATTCTGGCCCGTTTCATGCACTATTACTCACTGATTTGGGGTCCCAGAGTGATTTCCACGATTAACGATCCCTGGGCTGCGTTTACATGTCGGTCATCAACACTCGTAGATTTAGCCGATTCTGGCCCGTTTCATGCACTATTACTCACTGATTTGGGGTCCCAGAGTGATTTCCACGATTAACGATCCCTGGGCTGCGTTTACATGTCGGTCATCAACACTCGTAGATTTAGCCGATTCTGGCCCGTTTCATGCACTATTACTCACTGATTTGGGGTCCCAGAGTGATTTCCACGATTAACGATCCCTGGGCTGCGTTTACATGTCGGTCATCAACACTCGTAGATTTAGCCGATTCTGGCCCGTTTCATGCACTATTACTCACTGATTTGGGGTCCCAGAGTGATTTCCACGATTAACGATCCCTGGGCTGCGTTTACATGTCGGTCATCAACACTCGTAGATTTAGCCGATTCTGGCCCGTTTCATGCACTATTACTCACTGATTTGGGGTCCCAGAGTGATTTCCACGATTAACGATCCCTGGGCTGCGTTTACATGTCGGTCATCAACACTCGTAGATTTAGCCGATTCTGGCCCGTTTCATGCACTATTACTCACTGATTTGGGGTCCCAGAGTGATTTCCACGATTAACGATCCCTGGGCTGCGTTTACATGTCGGTCATCAACACTCGTAGATTTAGCCGATTCTGGCCCGTTTCATGCACTATTACTCACTGATTTGGGGTCCCAGAGTGATTTCCACGATTAACGATCCCTGGGCTGCGTTTACATGTCGGTCATCAACACTCGTAGATTTAGCCGATTCTGGCCCGTTTCATGCACTATTACTCACTGATTTGGGGTCCCAGAGTGATTTCCACGATTAACGATCCCTGGGCTGCGTTTACATGTCGGTCATCAACACTCGTAGATTTAGCCGATTCTGGCCCGTTTCATGCACTATTACTCACTGATTTGGGGTCCCAGAGTGATTTCCACGATTAACGATCCCTGGGCTGCGTTTACATGTCGGTCATCAACACTCGTAGATTTAGCCGATTCTGGCCCGTTTCATGCACTATTACTCACTGATTTGGGGTCCCAGAGTGATTTCCACGATTAACGATCCCTGGGCTGCGTTTACATGTCGGTCATCAACACTCGTAGATTTAGCCGATTCTGGCCCGTTTCATGCACTATTACTCACTGATTTGGGGTCCCAGAGTGATTTCCACGATTAACGATCCCTGGGCTGCGTTTACATGTCGGTCATCAACACTCGTAGATTTAGCCGATTCTGGCCCGTTTCATGCACTATTACTCACTGATTTGGGGTCCCAGAGTGATTTCCACGATTAACGATCCCTGGGCTGCGTTTACATGTCGGTCATCAACACTCGTAGATTTAGCCGATTCTGGCCCGTTTCATGCACTATTACTCACTGATTTGGGGTCCCAGAGTGATTTCCACGATTAACGATCCCTGGGCTGCGTTTACATGTCGGTCATCAACACTCGTAGATTTAGCCGATTCTGGCCCGTTTCATGCACTATTACTCACTGATTTGGGGTCCCAGAGTGATTTCCACGATTAACGATCCCTGGGCTGCGTTTACATGTCGGTCATCAACACTCGTAGATTTAGCCGATTCTGGCCCGTTTCATGCACTATTACTCACTGATTTGGGGTCCCAGAGTGATTTCCACGATTAACGATCCCTGGGCTGCGTTTACATGTCGGTCATCAACACTCGTAGATTTAGCCGATTCTGGCCCGTTTCATGCACTATTACTCACTGATTTGGGGTCCCAGAGTGATTTCCACGATTAACGATCCCTGGGCTGCGTTTACATGTCGGTCATCAACACTCGTAGATTTAGCCGATTCTGGCCCGTTTCATGCACTATTACTCACTGATTTGGGGTCCCAGAGTGATTTCCACGATTAACGATCCCTGGGCTGCGTTTACATGTCGGTCATCAACACTCGTAGATTTAGCCGATTCTGGCCCGTTTCATGCACTATTACTCACTGATTTGGGGTCCCAGAGTGATTTCCACGATTAACGATCCCTGGGCTGCGTTTACATGTCGGTCATCAACACTCGTAGATTTAGCCGATTCTGGCCCGTTTCATGCACTATTACTCACTGATTTGGGGTCCCAGAGTGATTTCCACGATTAACGATCCCTGGGCTGCGTTTACATGTCGGTCATCAACACTCGTAGATTTAGCCGATTCTGGCCCGTTTCATGCACTATTACTCACTGATTTGGGGTCCCAGAGTGATTTCCACGATTAACGATCCCTGGGCTGCGTTTACATGTCGGTCATCAACACTCGTAGATTTAGCCGATTCTGGCCCGTTTCATGCACTATTACTCACTGATTTGGGGTCCCAGAGTGATTTCCACGATTAACGATCCCTGGGCTGCGTTTACATGTCGGTCATCAACACTCGTAGATTTAGCCGATTCTGGCCCGTTTCATGCACTATTACTCACTGATTTGGGGTCCCAGAGTGATTTCCACGATTAACGATCCCTGGGCTGCGTTTACATGTCGGTCATCAACACTCGTAGATTTAGCCGATTCTGGCCCGTTTCATGCACTATTACTCACTGATTTGGGGTCCCAGAGTGATTTCCACGATTAACGATCCCTGGGCTGCGTTTACATGTCGGTCATCAACACTCGTAGATTTAGCCGATTCTGGCCCGTTTCATGCACTATTACTCACTGATTTGGGGTCCCAGAGTGATTTCCACGATTAACGATCCCTGGGCTGCGTTTACATGTCGGTCATCAACACTCGTAGATTTAGCCGATTCTGGCCCGTTTCATGCACTATTACTCACTGATTTGGGGTCCCAGAGTGATTTCCACGATTAACGATCCCTGGGCTGCGTTTACATGTCGGTCATCAACACTCGTAGATTTAGCCGATTCTGGCCCGTTTCATGCACTATTACTCACTGATTTGGGGTCCCAGAGTGATTTCCACGATTAACGATCCCTGGGCTGCGTTTACATGTCGGTCATCAACACTCGTAGATTTAGCCGATTCTGGCCCGTTTCATGCACTATTACTCACTGATTTGGGGTCCCAGAGTGATTTCCACGATTAACGATCCCTGGGCTGCGTTTACATGTCGGTCATCAACACTCGTAGATTTAGCCGATTCTGGCCCGTTTCATGCACTATTACTCACTGATTTGGGGTCCCAGAGTGATTTCCACGATTAACGATCCCTGGGCTGCGTTTACATGTCGGTCATCAACACTCGTAGATTTAGCCGATTCTGGCCCGTTTCATGCACTATTACTCACTGATTTGGGGTCCCAGAGTGATTTCCACGATTAACGATCCCTGGGCTGCGTTTACATGTCGGTCATCAACACTCGTAGATTTAGCCGATTCTGGCCCGTTTCATGCACTATTACTCACTGATTTGGGGTCCCAGAGTGATTTCCACGATTAACGATCCCTGGGCTGCGTTTACATGTCGGTCATCAACACTCGTAGATTTAGCCGATTCTGGCCCGTTTCATGCACTATTACTCACTGATTTGGGGTCCCAGAGTGATTTCCACGATTAACGATCCCTGGGCTGCGTTTACATGTCGGTCATCAACACTCGTAGATTTAGCCGATTCTGGCCCGTTTCATGCACTATTACTCACTGATTTGGGGTCCCAGAGTGATTTCCACGATTAACGATCCCTGGGCTGCGTTTACATGTCGGTCATCAACACTCGTAGATTTAGCCGATTCTGGCCCGTTTCATGCACTATTACTCACTGATTTGGGGTCCCAGAGTGATTTCCACGATTAACGATCCCTGGGCTGCGTTTACATGTCGGTCATCAACACTCGTAGATTTAGCCGATTCTGGCCCGTTTCATGCACTATTACTCACTGATTTGGGGTCCCAGAGTGATTTCCACGATTAACGATCCCTGGGCTGCGTTTACATGTCGGTCATCAACACTCGTAGATTTAGCCGATTCTGGCCCGTTTCATGCACTATTACTCACTGATTTGGGGTCCCAGAGTGATTTCCACGATTAACGATCCCTGGGCTGCGTTTACATGTCGGTCATCAACACTCGTAGATTTAGCCGATTCTGGCCCGTTTCATGCACTATTACTCACTGATTTGGGGTCCCAGAGTGATTTCCACGATTAACGATCCCTGGGCTGCGTTTACCTGTCGGTCACCAACACTCACAGTTTTGGCCGATACTGACCCGTTTCGTGGACTATTACTCACCGTTTTGGGGACCCGAAGCGATTTCCATAGTTGTTGAACCCCAAGGTGCGCTTACGTGTCGGTCATCAACACTCGTAGATTTGGCCGATTCTGGCCCGTTTCATGGACTATTACTCACTGTTTTGGGGTCCCTGAGCGATTTCCATGATTGTCGAACCCCGGGGCACGTTTATGTGTCGTTCATCAATAATCCTAGGTTTGTCCGATTCTGGGCTCTTTCATGGACTATTACTCACCGTTTTGGGGTCCCGGTGTGATTTCCACGATTAACGAACCCTGTGCTGCGTTTACCTGTCGGTCACCAACACTCATAGTTTTGGCTCATTCTGAGACGTTTCGTGGACTATTACTCACCGTTTTGGGGCCCCGAAGCGATTTCCATAGTTGTTGAACCCCAAGGTGCGCTTACGTATCGGTCATAAACACTCACAGATTTGGCCGATTCTGGCCCGTTTCATGGACTATTACTCACTGTTTTGGGGTCCCATAGTGATTTTCACGATATACTAACCCCGGGCTGCGTTTACGTGTGGGTCATCAACACTTGTATTTTTGGCCGATTCTTGCCTGTTTCTTGGACTATTACTAACTGATTTGGGGTCCCTGAGTGATTTCCATGATTGTCGAACCCCGGGGTGCCTTTATATGTCATTCATCAATAATCCTAGGTTTGTCCTATTCTGGGCTCTTTCATGGACTATTACTCACCGTTTTGGGGTCACAAAGCAATTTCCATGGTTGTGAACCCCAATATGTGCTTACGTGTTGGTCACCAACACTCGAAGTTTTGGCCGGTTCTGACCCGTTTCATGGACTATTACTTACCGTTTTGGGGTCCCGAAGCGATTTCCATAGTTGTTGAACCCCAAGGTGCGCTTACGTGTCGGTCATCAACACTCGTAGATTTAGCCGATTCTGGCCCGTTTCATGGACTATTACTCACTGTTTTGGGGTCCCAGAGTGATTTCCACGATTAACGAACCCTGGGCTGCGTTTACGTGTCGGTCATCAACACTTGTAGTTTTGGCTGATTCTGGACCGTTTCTTGCACTATTACTCACTGATTTGGGGTCCCTGAGTGATCTCCATGATTGTCGAACCCCGGGGCGCGTTTATGTGTCATTCATCAATAATTCGAGGTTTGTCCGATTGCGGGCTCTTTCATGGACTATTACTCACCGTTTTGGGGTCCCGGTGTGATTTCCACGATTAACGAACCCTAGGGTGCGTTTACGTGTCGGTCACCAACACTCGCAGTTTTCGCCGATACTGACCAGTTTCATGGACTATTACTCACCGTTTTGGGGTCCCGAAGCGATTTCCATAGTTGTTGAACCCCAAGGTGCGCTTACGTGTCGGTCATCAACACTCGCAGATTTGGCCGATTCTGGCCCATTTCATGTACTATTACTCACTGTTTTGGGGTTCCAGAATGATTTCCACGATTAACGAACCCTGGGCTGCGTTTACGTGTCGGTCATCAACACTTGTAGTTTTGGCCGATTCTGGCCCGTTTCTTGGACTATTACACACTGATTTGGGGTCCGTGAGCGATTTCCATGATTGTGGAACCCGGGGGTGCGTTTATGTGTCGTTCATCAATAATCCTATGTTTGTCTGATTCTGGGCTCTTTCATGGACTATTACTCACCGTTTTGGGGTCTCGGTGTGATTTCCACGATTAACGAACCTTGTAGTGCGATTACGTGTCGGCCACCAACACACGTAGTTTTGGCCGATTCTGACCCGTTTAGTGGACTATTACTCACCGTTTTGGGGCCCCGAAGTGATTTCCATAGTTGTTGAACTCCAAGGTGCGCTTACGTGTCGGTCATAAACACTCGCAGATTTGGCCGATTCTGGCCCGTTTCATGGACTATTACTCACTGTTTTGGGCTCCCATAGTGATTTTCACGATTAACGAACCCCGGGCTGCGTTTACGTGTCGGTCATCAACACTTGTAGTTTTGGCCGATTCTCTCCTGTTTCTTGGACTATTACTAACTGATTTGGGGGCCCTGAGTGATTTCCATGATTGTCGAACCCCGGGGTGCCTTTATATGTCGTTCATCAATAATCCTAGGTTTGTCCTATTCTGGGCTCTCATGGACTATTACTCACCGTTTTGGGGTCACAAAGCAATTTCCATGGTTTTCGAACCCCAATATGTGCTTACGTGTTGGTCACCAACACTCGAAGTTTTGGCCGGTTCTGACCCGTTTCGTCGACTATTACTCACCGTTTTGGGGCCCCGAAGCGATCTCCATAGTTGTTGAACCCCAAGGTGCGCTTACGTGCCGGTCACACTCGTAGATTTGGCCGATTCTGGCCTGTTTCATGGACTATTACTCACTGTTTTGGGGTCCCAGAGTGATTTCCATGATTAACGAACCCAGGGCCGCGTTTACGTTTCGTACATCAACACTTGTAGTTTTGGCTGATTCTGGGCCGTTTCTTGGACTATTACCCCCTGATTTGGGGTCCCTGAGTGATTTCCATGATTGTCGAACCCCGGGGCGCGAGGATGTGTCATTCATCAATAATTCTAGGTTTGTCTGATTCTGGGCTCTTTCATGGACTATTACTCAGCGTTTTGGGGTCCCGGTGTGATTTCCACAATTAACGAACCCTGGGGTGCGTTTACATGTCGGTCACCAACACTCGCAGTTTTGGCCGATACTGACCCGTTTCGTGGACTATTACTCACCGTTTTGGGGACCCGAAGCGTTTTGCAAAGTTGTTAAACCCCAAGGTGCGCTTACGTGTCGATATCAACACTCGCAGATTTGGCCGATTCTGGCCCGTTTCATGGACTATTACTCACTGTTTTGGGGTCCTAGAGTGATTTCCACGATTAACGAACCCTGGGCTGCGTTTACGTGTCGGTCAACAACACTTGTAGTTTTGGCTGGTTCTGGCCCGTTTCTTGGACCATTACTCACTGTTTTGGGGTCCCAGAGTGATTACCATGATTAACGAACCCTGTGCTGCGCTTACGTGTCAGTCATCAACGCTTGTAGATTTGGCCGATTCTGGCCCGTTTCTTGGACTATTACTCACTGATTTGGGGTCCGTGAGCGATTTCCATGATTGTCGAACCCTGGGGTGCGTTTATGTGTCGTTCATCAATAATCCTAGGTTTGTTCGATTCTGGGCCGTTTATGGACTATTACTCACCATTTCGGGGTCCCGGTGTGATTTACACGACTAACGAACCCCGGGGTGCGTTTACGTGTCGGTCACCAACACTAACAGTTTTGGCCGATACTGACCCGTTTCGTGGACTATTACTCACCGTTTTGGGGACCCGAAGCGATTTCCATAGTTGTTGAACCCCAAGGTGCGCTTACGTGTCGGTCATCAACACTCGTAGATTTGGCCGATTCTGGCCCGTTTCATGGACTATTACTCACTGTTTTGGGGTCCCGGTGTGATTTCCACGATTAACGAACCCTAGGGTGCGTTTACGTGTCGGTCACCAACACTCGTAGTTTTGGCCGGTTCTGACCCGTTTTGTCGACTATTACTCACCGTTTTGGGGCCCTGAAGCGATCTCCATAGTTGTTGAACCCCAAGGTGCGCTTACGTGCCGGTCACACTCGCAGATTTGGCCGATTCTGTCCCGTTCCATGGACTATTACTCATTGTTTTGGGGTCCCATTGTGATTTTCACGATTAACGAACCCTGGGCTGCGTTTACGTGTCGGTCAACAACACTTGTAGTTTTGGCTGATTCTGGACCGTTTCTTGCACTATTACTCACTGATTTGGGGTCCCTGAGTGATTTCCACGATTGTCGAACCCCGGGGTGCCTTTATATGTCATTCATCAATAATCCTAGGTTTGTCCGCTTCTGGGCTCATTCATCGACTATTACTCACCGTTTTGGGGCCCTGAAGCGATCTCCATAGTTGTTGAACCCCAAGGTGCGCTTACGTGCCGGTCACACTCGCAGATTTGGCCGATTCTGTCCCGTTCCATGGACTATTACTCATTGTTTTGGGGTCCCATTGTGATTTTCACGATTAACGAACCCTGGGCTGCGTTTACGTGTCGGTCAACAACACTTGTAGTTTTGGCTGATTCTGGACCGTTTCTTGCACTATTACTCACTGATTTGGGGTCCCTGAGTGATTTCCACGATTGTCGAACCCCGGGGTGCCTTTATATGTCATTCATCAATAATCCTAGGTTTGTCCGCTTCTGGGCTCATTCATCGACTATTACTCACCGTTTTGGGGCCCTGAAGCGATCTCCATAGTTGTTGAACCCCAAGGTGCGCTTACGTGCCGGTCACACTCGCAGATTTGGCCGATTCTGTCCCGTTCCATGGACTATTACTCATTGTTTTGGGGTCCCATTGTGATTTTCACGATTAACGAACCCTGGGCTGCGTTTACGTGTCGGTCAACAACACTTGTAGTTTTGGCTGATTCTGGACCGTTTCTTGCACTATTACTCACTGATTTGGGGTCCCTGAGTGATTTCCACGATTGTCGAACCCCGGGGTGCCTTTATATGTCATTCATCAATAATCCTAGGTTTGTCCGCTTCTGGGCTCATTCATCGACTATTACTCACCGTTTTGGGGCCCTGAAGCGATCTCCATAGTTGTTGAACCCCAAGGTGCGCTTACGTGCCGGTCACACTCGCAGATTTGGCCGATTCTGTCCCGTTCCATGGACTATTACTCATTGTTTTGGGGTCCCATTGTGATTTTCACGATTAACGAACCCTGGGCTGCGTTTACGTGTCGGTCAACAACACTTGTAGTTTTGGCTGATTCTGGACCGTTTCTTGCACTATTACTCACTGATTTGGGGTCCCTGAGTGATTTCCACGATTGTCGAACCCCGGGGTGCCTTTATATGTCATTCATCAATAATCCTAGGTTTGTCCGCTTCTGGGCTCATTCATCGACTATTACTCACCGTTTTGGGGCCCTGAAGCGATCTCCATAGTTGTTGAACCCCAAGGTGCGCTTACGTGCCGGTCACACTCGCAGATTTGGCCGATTCTGTCCCGTTCCATGGACTATTACTCATTGTTTTGGGGTCCCATTGTGATTTTCACGATTAACGAACCCTGGGCTGCGTTTACGTGTCGGTCAACAACACTTGTAGTTTTGGCTGATTCTGGACCGTTTCTTGCACTATTACTCACTGATTTGGGGTCCCTGAGTGATTTCCACGATTGTCGAACCCCGGGGTGCCTTTATATGTCATTCATCAATAATCCTAGGTTTGTCCGCTTCTGGGCTCATTCATCGACTATTACTCACCGTTTTGGGGCCCTGAAGCGATCTCCATAGTTGTTGAACCCCAAGGTGCGCTTACGTGCCGGTCACACTCGCAGATTTGGCCGATTCTGTCCCGTTCCATGGACTATTACTCATTGTTTTGGGGTCCCATTGTGATTTTCACGATTAACGAACCCTGGGCTGCGTTTACGTGTCGGTCAACAACACTTGTAGTTTTGGCTGATTCTGGACCGTTTCTTGCACTATTACTCACTGATTTGGGGTCCCTGAGTGATTTCCACGATTGTCGAACCCCGGGGTGCCTTTATATGTCATTCATCAATAATCCTAGGTTTGTCCGCTTCTGGGCTCATTCATCGACTATTACTCACCGTTTTGGGGTCCCGAAGCGATTTCCATAGTTGTTGAACCCCAAGGTGCGCCTACGTGTCGGTCATCAACACTCGCAGATTTGGCCGATTCTGGCCCATTTCATGTACTATTACTCACTGTTTTGGGGTTCCAGAATGATTTCCACGATTAACGAACCCTGGGCTGCGTTTACGTGTCGGTCATAAACAATTGTAGTTTTGGCCGATTCTGGCCCGTTTCTTGGACTATTACTCACTGATTTAGGGTCCCTGAGCGATTTCCATGATTGTCGAACCCGGGTGTGCGTTTATGTGTCGTTCATCTATAATCCTATGTTTGTCTGATTCTGGGCTCTTTCATGGACTATTACTCACCGTTTTGGGGTCCCGATGTGATTTCCACGATTAACGAACCTTGTAGTGCGTTTACATGTCGGTCACCAACACTCGTAGTTTTGGCTGATTCTGACCCGTTTCGTGGACTATTACTCACCGTTTTGGGGCCCTGAAGTGATTTCCATAGTTGTTGAACCCCAAGGTGCGCTTACGTGTTGGTCATAAACACTCACAGATTTGGCCGATTCTGGCCCGTTTCATGGACTATTACTCACTGTTTTGGGCTCCCATAGTGATTTTCACGATAACCCTGGGCTGCGTTTACGTGTCGGTCATCAACACTTGTAGTTTTGGCCGATTCTCTCCTGTTTCTTGGACTATTACTAACTGATTTGGGGTCC
>CAJFDF010001698.1:5722-17026 GCA_904067115.1 Aegilops sharonensis | reverse complement strand
CCAGCAAACTATATGGGCCTGATGGGCCAAGTGAGGGACAGACCATCCCCTAAGGGGCTGGTGCGCCCCCCTATAGGCCGAATAGGAGGAGAAGGAAAGGGGAGGATTCGGCCTCCCCCTTTCCTCCCCCTTCTTTTCCTTCCCCTCCGATGAATATGGAAGGGAGGAGGCCGACTTGGAGGAGGCGCCCAAGTAGGATCCCTCCTACTTGCGGCGCCCCTTGCTGCTCCCCTACCTCTCCCACCTATATATATGTGGGTGGGGGGGCACCGCTAGAACACACAACATTGATTCCTAGTCGTGTGCGGCGCCCCCTCTACAGTTTACGCCTCCGGTCATATTGTCGTAGTGCTTAGACGAAGCCCTGCGCGGATCACTTCACCATCACCGTCACCACGCCGTCATGCTGACGAAACTCTCCCTCGACACTTTCCTGGATCAAGAGTTCAAGGGACATCATCGAGCTGAACGTGTGCAGAACTCGGAGGTGCCGTATGTTTGGTGCTTGATCGGTCGAAACGAGAAGAAGTTCGACGACATCAACCGCGTTGTCAAACGCTTCCGCTTTCGGTCCACGAGGGTACGTGGACGCACTCTCCCCCTCGTTGCTATGCATCTCCTAGATAGATCTTGTGTGAGCGTAGGAATTTTTTTGAAATTGCATGCTATGTTTCCCAACAGGGACGAATTTATCTATGACAGTGGCCTAGGGTTAGGGGACGTGTTTCTCTTTGAAGTGAAAAAGAAGTATTTCCGGACGTTGATGGTCCATCTGATTCGGTCGGAAACAGAGGTGTAGCTCAGACATTTAGATTTGTGGTTTTTTATCTATGTATGGTCTGTATGTAGTCTGATTATTTACCCCTCTGATACCCTTATGTCATGAGAGAGTTGACTGCTGAACAACTAGGTACCGAGTTCACTCGCTCTGTTCAGATGACTTGTAGTACGTAGGTGTTAAACTACTTTCTAGCATGTATGTAATTACTCGCTCCATTCTCACTCTGATGTTTAATGATGATGATCCATCCATTCCAATCCTTTGAGGATGGTTTCAGATTGTAGACGGAGTTGGACTCCCACTGGCTTCCGAGACATGAACTTCCTTTGAAACCTTCATCTGATTGAACTAACACACTGGATCCCAGCAACTGCGAGGCGGACGAGGCCGCAACCAGTCCGAAGTACATCTCATAGACGCACGCGGAAACAGTTCCGGCGGGGACTAGGTCCCGGCCAGGCTTCGATGGCGGTGGCGGCCCGATCGCCTCAGGATCGCCTAACCCTAACATGACGAATGCGGTTTTGGGGTGTGGTTTCCACGCCAGGGTTAGAACACCACCATCACTTCTGAGGATTACATTGACCTCAACCTTATCTCTCCTATAGATTACCAGTTCCACTGGTGATGTTGTAATATTACTGGTAAACCTAGTTGCATGGTAATATATTCAGGTGAGAAAGCTCTCGCTTTGGTGACCGTCCAAAAAAAGAAGAAGATGATGGGTAGTTGTTCTTCTTAAGGAGGCTGTTGTGTTCTGGTTGGTTACGTTTCTTATGTTTCGTAGTCATATGTTAGACTTTGTTTGTTCAGTTTGTCTAGTTCACATCTAGATGTTTTTTAAAAGATGTCATGTCTAAGCTCCCACAAATATATAATGCAGCAACAAGAAACAAAAAAAAACTAGGACAAAAAAATTGACCACAAATAGAGTGGACATCAGCTTAGATGTGCAGCGGAGTAGTTTCTTTTGGTTTATGGTAGAGCTTTATTTGTGAGGCTGAGCTTGGTGGCGCCAGCTCTGTCACACTGGGTCATGTGAATGTTTTATCAGTTTAATTATCTTTTTTGAAGAAATTGCCAGCTTAACTATCAATGAAATCATTAGCAAGAGCTCCTTAATTTGAAAAATAAAACCACCAGCAAAATAAGATAAACAAAATAGTTCACGTGGGAATGGCAAATTCATCTAATTATCCACATAAAANAAGGAGGAGGGTGCTTGTAGTGAAAACGTAAGTGTCTTGTACATTCTTTTTGTCGGATGAAGAACCATATGGTACTTACACGTGCATATGATTTTTTAATGTGCAGGAGGATATTGACGTTCACAACGAGGAAAATCATGGTGTTGAATCTTTCGGGGATAACATAAGCCAGGTTCGGTCCACAATTTAAGATGTCATTGAATAATAAATAGTTGGTAATGGCAACTTACACTTGCTTACATGGAATATTGTAGGCTAACTTTGATGGTTGGAGTGGTGAAGATGGAGATGAGCATGAGGATGGAGCTAATATGGACATTGAGGAAGCTGAAATCCAGCAACGTGCGCTGGAGACACAGTTGAAGGTTATGGGTATGACATTTGCATCACAATGGGAGGCTCACATGTTCTATAATAACTACGCCAAAGACCGTGGATTCAGTATCAGAAAAGATAAGGTGAAACGAGGAAAAGGACTTTCAACCACTGTTCGGTATAGGAGATACGTTTGCTCGAGGGCAGGAAAGCGTCGCAGTAAATTTTTAAACCCGGAGGGCCGTACCCGCAGGCTAAGACCAGAGACTCGTTGCGAGTGTGGCGCACATTTTGTCGTGAAGTTGGACAAAGGACGTGGAGTTTGGTTCGTGGCAGCTTTTATGGATGATCACAACCATTTGTTGGCTAGACCAGATGAGGTGGTATTTCTGCGGTCACATCGAGTGATGGGAGATCACCAGATAGCTGAGATATTGGCGATGGAAGGAGCTGGGATCAGAAAGCATATCATTGTTGACAACTTCATTAGCAGGTATGGCTCGTATGATAAGTGTGGGTTTCTGAGACGAGACGTGTACAACCTATGTTGCCGAGAAAAAATGAAGTTGATTGCGAAGGGTGATGCTAACACGGCAATTGGGATTATGAGGAGCAGAAAAGAGAAGGATCCAGAGTTTTTCTTTGAGTACGTGCTCGATAAGGAGGGCCGTTTGAAGAGCATGTTCTGGTGCGATGCACAGTCGCGGCGGGACTATAAACTGTATGGAGATGTCACGGTGTTCGACAGCACATATAAGATGAACAGATACGGTATGCCGTTCATCCCCTTTGTTGGTGTAAACAATCACCGTTGCACCACAGTTTTTGGTTGTGCCATTGTGTCCGATGAGACCGAAGCGACATATGTGTGGCTGCTCCAGACATTCCTGAAGGCCAATTGTCAGAAAAAGCCAAGGTCAATCATCACAGATGGAGACGCTGCAATGATACGAGCTATTCGGTTGGTTTTGGTTGATGTGTTGCACCGTCTCTGCTCATGGCACGTGGAAAAAAACATGCAGAAGCACCTTAATTACAAATCGCTAAGTGAGTTCAGGGCACTGTTGTACTACTCCACCTCACCAGCCAACTTTGAGGCGAGATGGCACGCTTTCGTTCGTAAATGGAAGACTGATAAAACAGAAGAGTGGTTGAGTAGGATGTACAGGAAGAGGACTCTGTGGGCAGCATCATATCTGTCAGATGGTTTTTTTCTGGGTATGCGCAGTAATCAGAGGAGTGAAAGTCTTAACTCTTGTCTTCACCTGCACTTGGACGGCGGTATGACTATTGTTGACCTAGTTGTGCATTATGAGAATTGCATAGTCCGACTACGTGAGAACGAGGCGCATGATGACTGTGTTTCAAATCAGTCATTGCCACCATCAGTCACAGAATATAAGGATATTGAGAAGCATGCCGCCAAAGTATTCACTCATTCCAATTTTTATATTCTTCAACAAGATCTGAAGAAGATGGGAGAGCTTGAGATTTTTGAGACGCTAGTGGGAGTTGACTGCCACACCTTCATCGTGACATGGAGGAATAACCGGAAATTTCAGTTCAGCGTGAATTATCGAGCTGAAAACTCTGAGAATATGATAGAATGCAGTTGTGGACGAATGCTTCGGAAAGGATTGCCTTGCAAACACATTCTGTATGTGTTGGTGCATCTAAAAATATCTAAAATACCTAAGTGTTGCATCCTTAAGAGGATGTCGAAAGTTGCGAGAGGTGGGCTGCCTGCACAGCGAAAGAGTGACTTGTTTGGCTGGGGTTGGACAGGGGCAGAGCAGCGTGCTCGCTATAGTCAACTCAGTATAACAGGAGCTGAAGCTTTTCATGTTGCTTCAAATGATCCATTTGTCTATGATGAGTTGATACAGTGTCTGCAGAACATAATAGCGAAGAAAAAGGTCCCTGATGATGATGCCGTTGGTAGTACAAGAAATGTGCATGAGGAGCCACGTCAGCGGGAACAACATGTTGATGTCATAGGTGATCCCGTGAAAGTTTCCACGAAGGGCGCCCCTAAACAGAGCAAGACAGGGCGGGCAAAGAAAGATCCAAATGTTACAAAAAATGGAAGACCAATATCATTTTCTGAGAAAAAACCCGGTCCTCTTTGTGGCATTTGTAAGAGAGAGGGCCATAGNCTGAAATCCAGCAACGTGCGCTGGAGACACAGTTGAAGGTTATGGGTATGACATTTGCATCACAATGGGAGGCTCACATGTTCTATAATAACTACGCCAAAGACCGTGGATTCAGTATCAGAAAAGATAAGGTGAAACGAGGAAAAGGACTTTCAACCACTGTTCGGTATAGGAGATACGTTTGCTCGAGGGCAGGAAAGCGTCGCAGTAAATTTTTAAACCCGGAGGGCCGTACCCGCAGGCTAAGACCAGAGACTCGTTGCGAGTGTGGCGCACATTTTGTCGTGAAGTTGGACAAAGGACGTGGAGTTTGGTTCGTGGCAGCTTTTATGGATGATCACAACCATTTGTTGGCTAGACCAGATGAGGTGGTATTTCTGCGGTCACATCGAGTGATGGGAGATCACCAGATAGCTGAGATATTGGCGATGGAAGGAGCTGGGATCAGAAAGCATATCATTGTTGACAACTTCATTAGCAGGTATGGCTCGTATGATAAGTGTGGGTTTCTGAGACGAGACGTGTACAACCTATGTTGCCGAGAAAAAATGAAGTTGATTGCGAAGGGTGATGCTAACACGGCAATTGGGATTATGAGGAGCAGAAAAGAGAAGGATCCAGAGTTTTTCTTTGAGTACGTGCTCGATAAGGAGGGCCGTTTGAAGAGCATGTTCTGGTGCGATGCACAGTCGCGGCGGGACTATAAACTGTATGGAGATGTCACGGTGTTCGACAGCACATATAAGATGAACAGATACGGTATGCCGTTCATCCCCTTTGTTGGTGTAAACAATCACCGTTGCACCACAGTTTTTGGTTGTGCCATTGTGTCCGATGAGACCGAAGCGACATATGTGTGGCTGCTCCAGACATTCCTGAAGGCCAATTGTCAGAAAAAGCCAAGGTCAATCATCACAGATGGAGACGCTGCAATGATACGAGCTATTCGGTTGGTTTTGGTTGATGTGTTGCACCGTCTCTGCTCATGGCACGTGGAAAAAAACATGCAGAAGCACCTTAATTACAAATCGCTAAGTGAGTTCAGGGCACTGTTGTACTACTCCACCTCACCAGCCAACTTTGAGGCGAGATGGCACGCTTTCGTTCGTAAATGGAAGACTGATAAAACAGAAGAGTGGTTGAGTAGGATGTACAGGAAGAGGACTCTGTGGGCAGCATCATATCTGTCAGATGGTTTTTTTCTGGGTATGCGCAGTAATCAGAGGAGTGAAAGTCTTAACTCTTGTCTTCACCTGCACTTGGACGGCGGTATGACTATTGTTGACCTAGTTGTGCATTATGAGAATTGCATAGTCCGACTACGTGAGAACGAGGCGCATGATGACTGTGTTTCAAATCAGTCATTGCCACCATCAGTCACAGAATATAAGGATATTGAGAAGCATGCCGCCAAAGTATTCACTCATTCCAATTTTTATGTTCTTCAACAAGATCTGAAGAAGATGGGAGAGCTTGAGATTTTTGAGACGCTAGTCGGAGTTGACTGCCACACCTTCATCGTGACATGGAGGAATAACCGGAAATTTCAGTTCAGCGTGAATTATCGAGCTGAAAACTCTGAGAATATGATAGAATGCAGTTGTGGACGAATGCTTCGGAAAGGATTGCCTTGCAAACACATTCTGTATGTGTTGGTGCATCTAAAAATATCTAAAATACCTAAGTGTTGCATCCTTAAGAGGATGTCGAAAGTTGCGAGAGGTGGGCTGCCTGCACAGCGAAAGAGTGACTTGTTTGGCTGGGGTTGGACAGGGGCAGAGCAGCGTGCTCGCTATAGTCAACTCAGTATAACAGGAGCTGAAGCTTTTCATGTTGCTTCAAATGATCCATTTGTCTATGATGAGTTGATGCAGTGTCTGCAGAACATAATAGCGAAGAAAAAGGTCCCTGATGATGATGCCGTTGGTAGTACAAGAAATGTGCATGAGGAGCCACGTCAGCGGGAACAACATGTTGATGTCATAGGTGATCCCGTGAAAGTTTCCACGAAGGGCGCCCCTAAACAGAGCAAGACAGGGCGGGCAAAGAAAGATCCAAATGTTACAAAAAATGGAAGACCAATATCATTTTCTGAGAAAAAACCCGGTCCTCTTTGTGGCATTTGTAAGAGAGAGGGCCATAGACGGCAAACGTGCCCTGAGAATGAAAAGTAAGTTTTCCATAATTTTAATTATTTTCTGGTTCTCTCTTCACAATTGTCTGATGAGTTCTTTACAATTTGTTATGTAGGAACCGGGCATAAATATGAAGTATTCATAATCAATTGAAGCCAGTGGCAATTTTAATTTATTTGTTTAAGAATAAGATATATGGCACTTTGAGTTTATTCTCTAAACCACCTTGTTCGATGAAAGTCATTATCACTTTCAGTTTATTTGTTTAAGAATAATAGAGATGGCACTTTGAGATAATATTTATGCCACCTTGTTCAATGTTATGAGACATGCGATTTATATTTTTATGTGTGAAACATCTTATATTTGTATGAATGTGTTACTGGTGTCATGGCTTAGTCAAGTTATGGACATTTTTAAATTTTAATGAATGTATGTGACCATTTAAAAAAAAAACCCAGCCGTGGCCGGCTGCGCACACAGACAGTAGACTACAACACCTTCTGGCCACGAGCGTGGAGGCCACGGCGCACAGCAGGGCATTCATTAATATTCTGTTGCGAGCTTGTGAGAAGGCGAAGACGCGGGTATGTTAACCGGTCGGCGCGTCTCTCCGCGGGCGAGGTGGCGCATGAATAGGATCGGCCCGACGCGCCCAACGCACGTCGTTTATGGGCCGACAGATCGCCATATTCCCCCTCAGGATCGTTGCATGTGCGCGCTGGCTGGGGCGGGACGAGACGTGCGCGCCTGTCGGTCGGCCGGGTGCTGCGCCAGCAGACCCGCGCGTGGCGCACTGCCAATGGCGCCAACCCGCACTAGCTGGAGTGCGCGGGCCCTCAACTGCCTCGGCGGGCGTCCACCGCACGGCCTGGAATATTCGTCAGATCCAGCGCCGCTGCTGCCACCAGAATCGACGTGGGATATTGTGCAGGTTTTATCCACACCGCACCAACTCAGGACGGCGGGCATATTTTTCAATAAAAAATGACCGCCGCGAGTAGGAACAAAAACAACACTACATTTAGGGGCAAATTTCTACAGCAAAGTGTGGCGGCTAAAACAAGCGCCACACCTTAGGCACAGCACACCTTTGGCGTGGCTAGCTAAGTCATGAACCAAATATGTCCGTAATATGGCAGAGGCAAACTGATACATTTTAGGACAGAAAAATATTATTTGCCCACACGCATTTAAATGTGTAGTGTCTCACGAAAGCAATAAATAAAACGTGGAAAATTGTCGAAATCTATCCCAGTGCCATGTCGCATTACAATCGATCAAAGTATCCAAGAACGGTAGGGAAACCTTCTACGGGACAAAAACCCTACCAATGCTAATAACTACTCCTTCTCCATGATTTTAACAATTTTCATCTTCACTTTGTCTAATCTGTTGACCTCGGAAAAAATGATTTCCGCGACAATACGTGGCCTTGACTCATTAATCTCTTGCTGGTCAAATTCATGTGTCCAGCGATCTCCGTCCCAGTATTTTATGCACCACATCACAAAAAGTCCACAAGACACTCTGCAATAAACATGTGTGATCAGCTTAGGATATAGCATGCTGTGCCGGCATCATGTACTCATTTAACTTACCCATCTTGTTGTGCCGGCATTTTATACTCATTAATTGGCCACGATGAGACATCTGGAAATTTTTTTGATTCAATAATAGAGTTGGCCTCCATAACATCCTTAGATATTTCAGATCTCTGAAAGAAAGTAACAAACCAGAATTTAACGTATGACTCAATAATTTTCTGAATGCGAGTGTAAAAATTTTAGCGTACCAGGGTGCCAATCATATTGCGAATTCTTTGGCTAATTGCGCCTTTAGAATTTGAGTCAAGAACTTGAAACTCCTCCTTGACGGTGTGCATCACTATGGTTATCCAATGATTATCATTAACGTGCATAGGAAAATACGCCTATATAGTAATCAAATGATGTTAGCGCAATTAAATAGCAATGAATAACAAAAACAAATAAATATGAAAGAAATACCTTGTCCCGTCTGAAATACTCATCCATTACTCTTGCGACGACTTTTGCTTTCTTTGTAACTTGTTCTGATTCTAAATCATTAATTGACTTGGTCTTTCCCCTAGCCCTACTCAACATAAATTTTGGGAACCACGTTGTTGATATGAAACGGTCAGAGAAATCACGGTGTTGTAGGTGTTTACAATATGCATTGATTATCTGCATACATAAACAAAAAATTTCTATCAACTTGTGAAGTTGAAATGAGAGTCTTGTTAAAACCAAAGTCATACTTACAGCGCCATTCAACCATTTAAACTTCAGGACATCGTGAAGCATAGCTGGCGTGCATATGTCCCCATCTGGTGGCGGCATATCGACCACGGTTCGGTGTGCATGCTTCTTAGTCGATGCGAGAGTCTCAACAAAAACTCTGGCTGCCTCTATGTGATCCGGAGTCATATTAAGAGTACTTGCCAGAATTGAAGATGGTGACGATGCAAACAGATCTAAAACAATGCAGCTACAGTTGTTAAAAATAATAAAAAATTTACGTAAAGCATGAATGAATTATAAAGTAATACTTGACTTACTTTTTTTAACACGTTTCTTGCGGGTAATGAGAAGGTCGTACGGGGATTGACAATATTTCGACGGATTTCGTTTGCGTTTACCTTCATTGTCCTGACTGCCTTCACCATTACCTATGTTGCTCTTTGCCGGGAAACTCTCAGACATGTCTTCAGACTTTGTTGGTGACAAACCACCCATAGACTCATCAGAAATATCAGCATTTTGCGGGGTTCGGGACATAGACGGAAACTCTTTTGTACGTACAGTTGATGACGAACATGGGGATTTTTCATTATCGTGTATAATGAAAGGATCAGTAGCGTCACCTTTACCCGGTGTCGTCATCGGAGCACCCGTGTCATCAACGGGCACGTCCGTATCATTGAAACACGTGAAAGATGTTACTAGCTCCACGTCGGTAGGTGAATCAATATCTGGCCAATATTTTGATGACTTGTACTGGCCATTCTCCATCCCAACTCCTTGACGTACATTAACAAATTCATCATTGTTGTCCCTCTTATTGGGTTTGTACAGCACACCTTCCGTGTTCAACTTTTCCATTACCATCTACAAACACAAATGAAACACGATCAGCATTTGAACAACTAACATGTTTAATATAACTTCTACATTACCTGTGCACATCTTTCGGGTATATTGAGAACCTCCTTGTGAAGCAGCTTTATGTATGTCATCACACGGTCCATACTGTTAGTCGTGTTCGATGAAACCCCTGACGTGCTTGGCTTTCTACTCCTGCCACCACCTTTCCGTTTAGGTTTCTTCTTTTCTTCATCTGGGACAGTCCCTTCACGTGCTACCTTAGCACGTCTGTACTCTTGGCTAACGCAATTTTCAAGCTGTACAACAAAAAAATAAATAAATAAAATAACAACTATAGTTAATTACTATTTGCAACCAATAAGGACTATACTTATTGACTTACATTGCCGGTGCCACGCCCGTGCATGTTGTCATAGTCGTCTCTCTTTTTCCCTTCCGTTTCTGGCCAGTTAACCATTAGTGGGTATTCACGAGACAAAGGATCAAATGTATCCACACCAATTGGCTCAACTTTTTCCCAGTATATATACTACATGATAGTAAACACAACAAGTCGGACACATAGATCACATAAAAAATATATGTACATACAACTATTACAAATTTCTTGTACCTGAAGAAGAGACAAGTTCCCGATAGGCCACTTGAATTTTTCAAGATCTTCGACCGATTTTTTAATAGCATCCATGCACACCCTCAACGTAAAATCGTTCCAATTGTATGACTTGATAGCGTTCACGTCCTCCACCATTTTGTAATAACGATAAGGAACAAACTTGGTGGATTGTGGTGCTAAGACTGTACCCATAAGAACCAGTACGACCCTTCTCACAAAATCATCATCATATGACCGAGTGTCAACAATATTTTTTATCAACTCATCGATGAGGATTAGGCCTATTCTTTTGTCTAGAAACCGATTCGGAACAATTTTTTTGGCATCTAGTTGTACTGTTGCTATCATGCTACTGACATCATCACCCTCGTTACGTAGCCCGAATATGTCGTAAACATCTTCATTAAGCACACTGATGCCGTCTGTATTTGGTCGAATAATAAATCGCTTTCTAGTACTATCATATGTTGTAATCATAAATTCCAATAAATTTTTCCTCATTTTCACGGAAGGAATTCTCAACATACAGTCCAAACTTGTGCCACGTAGCATCATGCGCTGTCTGGGTGTGAATTTTTCCACCAATTCACACCACTTCTCAACCGAGCAGTACACATCTCCCAATTCTTGCATTCTAAATAAGATGCCAGTTATCTAACTAGTTAGGAGATTCAAATAAAATTACATATGGTTTAATACCATACCTTCCGGCGTCTAGACGAGCACCGGCAGCCCCCGTTGCCAAACCCCACCCGGTGTGGGTTAGCCGTGGCAGCCGCACGCCCTCTGCCCACACGAGCGCGCTGGCCGACGGCCCGTCCTAGGGTTTAGGGTGCCGGCGAATTTGCCGAGACGGCACGGCCGGGCCTGAGATCCAAGTCGCGCGCGTAGATGGCCGCCGTCAGGCCGGCAGGGAAGGGAGTTTGGACGGCCACGGCGGTGCGACCGTCGGATCGGGGACGGGT
>CAJFDF010001692.1:0-26104 GCA_904067115.1 Aegilops sharonensis | reverse complement strand
CGATTTCGACTTCAGCAAGTCCAAGAAGAAAAAGAAGAAGGTCAAGGGAGCTCGCCTGTCCGCCGAGGAAGACGAGGGGGACGAGTCGATCAACGTCGTCTTGACCGGCATGAAGAAGAAGAAGAAGAAGAAGAAGAAGAAGGGCAGGGGCGGGATGAGCGCCTTCGACGCCCTTGCGGCTGCCGAGGACCCGGACCAGGACGAGGACGAGCCCCCCGCCTCCACTGCCGCATCCGAGCTCAAGGGCGGTAAGTCTGAGGCCAACGGCGATCTCGACGATGTCGACCTCGATTTCGACTTCAGCAAGTCCAAGAAGAAAAAGAAGGGCAAGGGAGCTCGCCCGTCCGCCGAGGAAGATGAGGATGAGGCTGTTGCTGAGGAAGAGGAGGAGAAGGAGGCTGCTGCCATGGCTGCCAAGAAGCCACAGAAGAAGAAGAAAAGGAAGGGTGGGTTTACCGTGGATGATGAGGACATCGACAAGCTCCTTGCCGAGATGGATGATCCTCCCCAACCCACATAGGAGGCCGAGGCTGAGCCTGAGCAGGCTAACAGCATCTCCAACAGAGCGCGGTTGCGTGGCGCGCTGAATTTTTTTTGCAGCGCCGAAATAGCGTTTTAGCGTGCTGGGCTGGTGTTTTGCTTTACCAGAAGCGCAAAAACACTATGCCCAATCCGGTGTCCCCACCTACAGCAGTCCAGATTTTGCAGCGCGTGCGAGTGGGCGCATCAAATAAGCAGCATGCGATGCCGTTTTTCCCAGTGCACTGAACCTACTTTGCCGCTCGCGGGATTTTAGCGCGTATGCTGGATCGCCAGTTTCAGTCACGCGCGCGCAATATAGTCGTTTTCCAGTGTGCGGCTAATCTAGTCAAGATTTTTTATGCCTGTTTCAAAATGCGGTCAAAACGGCGGGAATGACCGTTCCTAGCTAGTGGTTGAATATTGGAAAAATTTTGATGTTTCTATGATTAAATAGATACTTATGTACCTAGAAATGATTTTTGCAAAAAATAAATAGCAAACTATGAGGCAGCTGCAGTTCAAATTTGACCCGTTTCCAACTGAATCGGCGAGAATTTGTCTTTTTCACCAGAGGTGGATCAAAAAATTTTACACCCAACCATTTGGTCAATTGTGCATTAAATATGGCCTAGTATTTTAGAAAAATGATTTGGTCCAATTTTGAAATAATTATTTGGTAGGTCCTTCACAAAAAAACCTCATTTGGGGCACTCGAAAAATGGAAAATGGCTCTTTTGTGCAATGAAAGTGAAAACTCCCTTAGACAACATTGTTTGTTATTCCAAGATGCACCCTTGTGCACAATATGAGATCATTTGAACAAACTATGCGATGAATGTGGCCATAAGATCGATCATTTGGATTGAAAGCCATGAATCTTCACGCATGATAGCTCATTTCTGAGAACACTTTTTTAAAATAATTGTCGTATTATAAGTTTATTATTTTTCCTGGGAACTTGGCCACATATAATGACACAATGCGAAGGTTTTCCAATTTTTTGATTTTTTTTGAATTTTTTATGCCCGTTTCAAAATGTGGTCAAAACGGCGGGAATGACCGTTCCTAGCTAGTGGTTGAATCTTGGAATTTTTTTGGTGTTTCTCTGATTAAATAGATACTTATGTACCTAGAAATGATTTTTGGAAAAAAATAAAGAGCAAACTATAAGGCAGCTACAGTTCAAATTTGACCCGCTTCCAGCTGAATCGGTGAAAATTCGTCTTTTTCACGAGAGGTGGATCAAAACTTTTTACACCCAACCATTTGATCAAATGTGCATTAAATATGGCCTAGTATTTTAGAAAAATGATTTGGTCCAATTTTGCAAGAAACATATGGTAGGTCCTTCACAAAAAAAACACATTTTGGTCACTCGGAAAATGAAAAATGGTTCTTTTGAGCAAAGAAATTGAAAACCTCCCAAGTCAACATTGTTTGTCATGCCTAAATACACACATGTACAAAATATTGGTTTATTTGAACTAACTATAAGAGGTTAAATGTTTGCCTGAATAAGAGGGTACAAACTATAAGAGAAAAAACAAAAAATGCTTAATTCTGATTGGTGGAACCAGCTGTGGCATGGATCAGTGACATGGCAAACATCTGTCCATCCATCCATCCATCCGTCCATCCGTCCATCCACCCCTCCGCTCTCTCAGCTAACCCTAGCGCTCGCAGATCCCTCCCCTCGCCGCCACCCACTCCTCCCCTCGCAGATCCATCCTTCCCCTCCCTCCTTCCCCTCCGGCAAGATCGTCGTGCTCTACTCCTCCCTCCTTCCCCTTCGGCAAGATCGCCGTGCTCTGCTCCTCCCTCCTTCCCGTCTGGCAAGATCCCACATCCATCGATCCATCCTCAACCGGAACCCCTCCCCCGATGCCAGATCCAATCCTCCTCCCTCCCTCCTCGCCCCGGCTCCCTGCTCCCCTCCCCTTCCAGATCGCCGCCACCACCTGCCTCCTCCTCCCTTGCCCCGGTTCCCTACTCCGCCGAGGCCGCCGCCGGGAGATCCGACTTCGCCGACGGGAATGGGGCCAGATCCGCCACGCCCGAGCGCTCCATCCTCGTCGACAGGGACGACTACATCCTGGCCTCCGCTTCTCGCGCAACCGGATCCCGAAGAGGATGTCCATGTCATCGTCCTCATCGGCCGCCAGCGCCGTCGTGGCCGCGGCCACGCCCGCGCCGCACCAGGCCGAGTCGTGGTACGCGGTGCCGGACCTCAGCCTCCGCGACCACCGCTTCGCCGTCCCGCTCGACCACTCCTCCCCCTCCGTGCCGCACATCACCGTCTTCGTCCGCGAGGTCGTCCCAGGTACGTCCGCGCCGACCCCGTACCGCTCCTGGGCGACGACTTCCGTGTTTTCACCTTTTCCCTCACTCTCTGCAGGTGGCTTTCTCCGTGCCCGTCGCCGGCTCGGACCGCGCCGTCAGGAGTTCCAGAATCCAGGTGCGTGTTTGAATCGTGTTTTGGTGTGCTATTAGTTACAGTAGATAGCACAATTGCCAGATTGGTTCGGGGCAGGGAGCAATTCTGGGAAAACTCCGATAGCGCTAGCTGGGACTGGGACCGTGTCCTCGTGCTATACATCTAGATTACACATATTAGCTACTACTATCACTTGCAGATAGACACACATACTAGTCGCAGTACATGCACATTCACTAAATTCTTCAGTGTTCTTGGCTTCTTGCTCGATATGCCGTGCATCCTAGATCACAGCCTTGACAGATGCTGCTCCCAGCACCAGCAGTATGCTAATTTTAACCTTTGTTACACTTCAGAGTAGCAACAATCTCAGTTAGGGTATGTGTAATCATTCTTTGTGATTACAGTTTGACTGTATCTCCAATGCACTCAATCATTCTTTGTGATTACAGTTTGACTGTATCTCCAGCATTGACAAATAACATTGCTTGTTCAAATTTATACTGGAGTTGCTTGTTCAAATACCATCTCTGTTCTTCTGATGGTTCTCACTCTGTTTGGTAACAGACTCTGCTTTAGGAAAGTCTCACAGTACAGTACTACTAGTAGATAAGATACTCCTTAAACTTTGGATCAAGTAAACTGTCTCATATATTTTATGCTCCTCAAACTTCACAGTACAGTACTACATTGTTATGCTCCTCAAACTTCACAGTACAACACTACATTGTTATGCTCCTGTTATCTCAACTCTTATAGTATGATGAATCAAGTAAACTAAAAGCACCACCCTGTTCTGTCTGTGCAGACTGACCTCCGCTTCCAGAGCCATGCGGTGCTGGCCCTTCAGGAGGCTGCAGAGGCCTACCTAGTGGGTCTCTTCGAGGATCCGTGGCGAGAGGGCTTAAGGTGCTTGCTTTGCCTGTGGGAATGGCTCTGGGGGGGCATCTGTGTCTGCTTTTGCTGCTGTTTTTAGTGATTGTTTGGAACTGCTAGCTCTAATTTAACTTACTTCTCGTTCCCCTGTTTCTGCTGTCAGTATTCCCATGGCAATTTAGGTAACTATAGTAATATTGTACAAGAAACATCATTGCATTACAAGTTGGGTTTGAATCTACTTGTGAGCAACTGGGTGCGCCCATTCTAGAAATATGATATGTAGATTTGCTTCACAGAACTGATATAAAGGCATCTCAAGTTACTTAATAGTTCCTTCTCACAGGCCAACAATGCTATTGTGAGTACAGAAACCAATATTGGTGCTTTCCTATTTGCATTTGATTATGTTTTTAAAATTCCCTAGCAGAACTATATATAACAATGTGGGTATGTGTTTTCTTCTTTCAGTGTCTATAGTGCATTTGCATGATGTTGAATTATGTGCTACATAATATACATTAGCCAATTTAAACTGTTGGTGCTTCTGTAGACGACCCCTTGCATCTCCAATTTGCTCTGACCCTGAATTACCTTGTTAAGTATTTGCCTTGCCTACTAATCTTGCCCTTCCAGATTAGATCATGCTTGGCTACTTGACAAGGTATTCTGGTCTGTAGATGCATCTTATTCCTGTTGAGAATCGTTTGGATGCATCTTATTCTGGTCTGTTTTTTTGTTATTGACCTGCTGCTGTTGTCAAACTACTGTTGTCATTAACCTGCTGTTGCTGCTGTTGTACGAGAAGAAGGAGCACACCTAGGAGAAGGAGCAAGCCCAGGAAAAAAACAACGAGAAGGAGAAGAAGGCCCTGGATTGTTGTTGCCGGAGTGTTTACGGAAACATGATCTTCTCCCATGTACAGTGCAGTCACATTTCATGTCACAGAGCAGGAGATGACGGACATGCTGATCGATATGCTGTAAGTTGCCGCAAACTCCCTCTTTTTCTTCCACTTGCATGAATGATGCTATATCCATCTGTTCGTTTGAGATCATAAGTGTATGCTATGAGAGATATCCAGAAGGTCCCCTGCTCTGCTCTGCCTGCCTCGTTTACTGCCTTTCCACCGCAATAGATGTTCTTTTTTTCTTCTGTAATTTACCATCAATGATCTATTGTAGCCTAATTTCTACGAACTAGTATGATTCGTTCGCATATTTGGCCAGCTCCAGACTAGTTAGTGCTCCTCTTTGGTTTCCTTAGTTGCTTTATGCATAAGAATGAGCTGATAAGAACAGAACATTGATACTTTGCATGCTATTAGCTGAATGGATGGTTGTGGTAGTAGAATGGTATTATTGTTTAGGTGCAATTTGGTGTAGTGAAGTTTTTTGCACGACTCGCACTTGTGCAATACATATTCATATTTTTCTCTGGTTTCTTGTATGAATGTGTATCTCATTTTAACTAGCTGGAGAACAAAAATCATGGTACTAGCTGAATTTGTGTCGTCATTCTAATATAAATAGTTGTTATTTTTTGAATGGTCTCTTCTTGCTATATTGGCTCCAGTTTTCCTAATTCTTCTCTGTTGATTCATGTATCAGGGTGACCGTGGAAGGCATATCACCGTTCTGTTGGCCCAGTCCTGACAGGAGTAGGTGCCTAGTTTGTGATTGTTATCGAAGGAGCTCCATGCTGAAGAACATAGCTTGTAACTGTATCACATGTGGAGCTTGTAACTGTGATTGCCATACTTGTAGAGCTTCTGGAGAATGTTTGGAGTATCACGTGTAGAGCTTGTATATGTTAGAGCTTATTATGTGTAGAGCTTGTAACTGTGATTGCCATACTTGTAGAGCTTCTGGAGAATGTTTGGAGTATCACGTGTAGAGCTTGTATATGTTAGAGCTTATTATGTGTAGAGCTTGTAAAGTATATGTTATTTGTATAATAGGAGGTTTGTACTGAATCTGGCTGATAATATTTGGAGTATTATGTGTGTTTTTTGTTTGTGCCAATTTAAATACTGGTTATTTATTTGCTGTTAAATTGAAATATGAAGAATATGAACTTGCTAGCTGGGACCCACGTACCTGAACCTGACATCTGGGACCCATTTGAAAAAAACTAAAACTTTCTAGCAGAAAAGGCCACGGCCCCAAAATGAGAAGGCTTAATTGTTGGGCTTGGCCCATCTACCTAGCCAAAATTAATATGAGGAAAAAAACACAAATAGGCCGAATTGTTGGGCTCGGCCCATGTAGAAAATCGAATTGGACCGGGCTGAATCTTGTGCCACATTAGATTGCCACGCTGGATGCCTACGTGGCCTGGGGAGGTTGCTAGTGACCAAAACGCTACAGTAGACGTATTTTGGTCATAAACGTCTACGAACATTCCAGAAGAAAGGTCGCTATACCGCCAGCTTTTGACCTTATGTTTTTGGTCACAAAAGGATCACAAATTGAAAACAGTGACCATTCAGTGACTAATAGTGCTGGTCACAAGTTGACATTTTTTTATAGTAAGATAAGGGGGTGTAGGAAAGCCTATGCTTTCTCAAATGTTAACCGGAGGAGCAGGAGGCTGCTGCCATGGCTGCCAAGAAGTCACAGAAGAAGAAGAAGAAAAGGAAGGGTGAGTTTATCGTGGATGATGAGGACATCGACGAGGTCCTTGCGGAGATGGATGATCCGCCCCAACCCACATAGGAGGCCGAGGCTGAGCCTGAGCAGGCTAAGAGCATCTCCAAATAGAACACGCGCGTAGTTGGGCCGGGCCTGGCGCACCGCATCTTCGCAAAGGAAAAGCACCCCAACCCTCCCAAAAAAAAAAAAAACACCCCACCCACTTCCCCCTTCAGTCTTCTCGGCGGAGCGGAGGCGAGCGAGGAACCCTAGCCGCGCGAGGAAGAAGAGCGCCCAGATCCGCGAGGTACGCTCACCAAAACCCACCGAAATCTCCACGGCTGCAACCTGATCGATGGTGTGTGTGTGTGGCGGTACGGCATTGGGGTGCCGACCGGTCGGCGGTGGTGATTCGTTCCGGATTTGTCACCCCCTAATCCCTCCCTGACCAATTGTTGGCAGGCCGGCGACGATGGCGGCGGTTCGGTGCGCGGCGAGGAGGCTCGGTGGCTCCCTGCTCCAGCGGACGCAGGCGGCGGTCGTGGAGGCGCCAAGCAGGCTCATGCGCTCCCGCCACCTCTCCACCGAGGTATCTTTTTAACCAAAATCGACATTTCTTTCTTTTCTCACGACTGTAGCCAGCGATGATCGAATTCTGTGCAATCAAAACAGCAGCATGCACGTGTCTCTATCTTCTTGTATCAGCTACTGTACTAACTAGAAGAAACAAGAGCAAAATCACTTGCTTATCATCCTCATACTTGTTTATCCTGACCTCAACCTACTGCCGCTTGCAAATCATATCATTTGCCAACCTTATTGTCCTGGCTGATCTGAGCAGCTTATCCCTTTATCAATTTATTAACTGCAACATGTACTTCTGCTTCCTGCACTTGCTGGTATTATTTACGCCCTACGCCGCCCCGTGATGTTTGTCTCAAAAACGCCGAGGCTCTGTTACTGCTTCGCTACACATGCATGGTGCTTTGCTTTCTGCACACATCCAACCTCGCTTAACTGTCAGGCATCCATCCTTCTTAATTGTTATTACTTACCAATCACAATCATGCTTACTCTTAATGATTGATGATACTACAAAGTAACAACATTGATTGATTGTTATCTGTGTTTTTCATGAATCCAGCAAGCGCAAGAGATCCAGCAGAAGAAGGAGGCATTCTATGACGCGGTGTCTAATGTGGAGCTTAAGATGAAGGAGTTCAATGATGCCTTAGTTAAGGCGGTGGATCCTACTGGCCAGAAGCATCTTTCTGCGCCACGGACCGGCTATGAGTAGGATATATACCTGGATCCATTTCTTCCTCAGTTTCCTCTTTGTCTGACATGAGTTTATCTATAACCTCACATGACCTCCATAATACCTCTCTCTACCTGCAGGCGCCTTAAGATGTATGGATTAAGAGCTCTGGGTGTGATAGAGTTAACTTCCAAGACAGCCGTCTTCGTGGTGTTTGCTCTTTCCTTCGTTCGTCTCAGCAGCATGAAGACCGAAGAGTTGACGTCAGGGGAAACCACCACTGAAGTGAAGGCCGCAAATTGACAAGCCCAACATGGATCGCGCCCTAGCACTCTCTAATTATCAACTGCAGTTTGGCTACCTAGCACTATGCTATCTTTGTGATGGTGCGTGACGTCGCATGCTGTTATACCTCTATATATCTGTTTGTTCGGACCGGACGGGTGATGTCAACATATATGCATGCATTGTTGCTGGTGTTACTGCCTTATTTTAGTAGAGGACCACATTCCAATCCTGTTAGAAGATTGAGTATCTCTAAGCAAATTGTATGATGCCCTTTTGCGATCCATTCATTTTGTGACACCCCCTGTTTGTTTTGGGACTGGAAGTTCCCGTACGGGCACTCCCAGGCCTTGGAAGGGACGATCTGGGGTTTGGTTTTCAACCAGGTTTTTGTGATTTATAGAAGATTGTAAGACTGGGAGATTGCGGATTTGGTTTTGAATCAGGATTTTGTGATTTATGGAAGATTGTAAGACTTGGGAGGTTGGGGATTTGGTTTGCAATCAGAATTTTGTGATTTATGGAAGATTGTAAGACTTGGGAGATTGGGGATTTGGTTTGCAACCAGGTTTTTGTGATCTCTGGAAGATGGGAGACTCTGGAGATTGGGGGTTTCTTTTTCTTTTTCAGCCAGGTTTTTTGCGATCTCTGAAAGATGGGAGACTCTGGGCCGTTTGAAGCTGCATGAGGAGGAAGCATGGGGTTTCACTGAATCTTGCCAAAGATGTGACTTGGAGATAGATAGATCGCAATCGGTGATAATTTTGTTGACAGTCCAGTTTGGGTGCTTTGAAAAGGGAATGAATCTGGGTCCATTATGTTTATCTATTACTGGTATGATTTGTAACTGTTTCATTATTGTACTTGGATTACCATACTGAGGAGATGATTAGGCTGTAACCTGAAAACGTCCCCCGTTTCAAAATAGTTGAAGTTATAGGATTTTTTGAAGTCAAACCTTTTAACGTTTGACCAAGCTTATATATAGATAAATCTGCAAAGATGTATGATGTTAAATATATATAATATGAAAAAATTCATTTCATAATAAATTTGATGAACTAAATATGGTCTTGTAGATGTTGATATATTTTTGTATAAGATACAGTTTGTCAAACGTAATGAAGTTTGACTTAGGAGAATAATAGTAGCACTCTCGTAATGAAGAGAACGAAAGAAAGTAAATTAAATAAAAATGCACTATATCGGCCAAGCCTTTGAGAACATGCTTATATAAAATAGGAAAGAAGAATCTCTGTGGAAATAAGGTTCAGTCCTGTCTATTGGGATCCTCAAATTCAAAAATCATAACATCCGTGAATTTTTCAACCTCTCTTCCATCTAGCTATTTCCTATTTATTTTGACTCAATTATTATATGCAAAATAAAAGTAATTCAGTCAAAGTTTAAAAAATCCCTATTTTTTTGGTATTAACGTGACAAAGTATTTGTGGTCGTATTTGTCAGAGAATGGCTTTCATTGTATCCTAGGTCAAGGATTCATGAAAAAAAACTACGCTATATATATATAAGTACTATTCGGGCTATATTGTCGTTATAATTTTTATTTTATTTTTGCTCTGAAGTCAATGGGAATCATTCCTTAGCCTTTTTTTTTGAGAATTCTTTGCATTCAAATCACGAAACAAAACAAAAAAGTTGACCCTTACAAGCACACTGAAACTCAAACACAAAGGACCATAAACAACTTAGCCAATTTTTTATATGAGTACAATACTTGATCATATTTGATTTCAGAAAAGATCATTTTTTTTTTGTTTTTCTTTAAAATTGCTAAAGAGGTAATATCACTGGTAGTCACAAAACTTGCATCTGATGTTCACTTTAGTGCTAATAAAAAGATGCAAAATACGATCAATCGAGTAGTCATATAACTTGCGGGCAGCGTGCTCGCAGTTACGGTTAAAAATCCCGTATGGATTCGTATGAGGTGATAGCCTGGCCCGGCCCTGTTGTGTGTAGTCTGTTAACTGAACTTGACATTTGAACCTGTTAACTGAATGTGTGTGATGTGTTAACTGAACTTGACACGGCCGGACCTGTTGCCATAATCACTGAGTCACCGAGGTGTTGTTGTAGGTGGATCTCGCCCGAATACCCAGCCAATTACGTACGTGGTGTGTCTTGGATCGGAAAGTCGTAATCGATCTTGACGTGAGTGCATCATCGGAAATTACCCGACGAATCTAAGCCTTCGCCAACAAACTGAACAAGTGTGCACTAGTTGTTAACTGAAACATTCATATTTGGGTTTACAGAACTACTCCAGTGTTGAAATATGAATGTTTTGTGCAACACTAGAGCACAAGAACTTGCTGGTGATAGTAGACAATGGTGAGACAAATGAGAAGATGTCAAGGACAACAAAGAGCCAGGTCCATGTCATTGCCAATGCTAGAGACTCAATTCCTACGACGAGAGTTGCAACGGCCATGTCAAGGGGCAGGGTGACAAGGAGTGCTGGACAAGAAGCACCTGAGTCAGTCAAGTGAGCAAGCAGAAACAACAAGAAAAAGGCAGGCAATGCAAGAGGTGGAAGCAATGCTCCAAGAGGAGGCAATGCAAGAGGTGGAAGCAATGCTCCAAGAGGAGGCAATGCAAGAGGTGGAAGTAATGCTCCTAGAGGAGCAAGAGGAGGCTATTTGGAGCTGATGGAGCCATAAAGGCAGGAACAACCACTTTTCAATTTCATACATGGTGAAGAGGAGGTCCTTTTTAGCCAGAATGCACCAGAAGCTACCCAAAAATGCTCTCTATGATGAAGGTTGGCCTGGTGATTTGCATGACTTGTTATCTCTCTAGTTTAGATGACAATGCGATCAAGTTCATGAATGAAATTTTGGTCTGGCATAGTTCATGAATGAACTCTTGTCTCTCTAGTTTAGATGAACTGCTCCTATTGTTGGGGTTAAGAAGAACCAGATATGTCACTTTTGGTTTGGTTTGGTTTGTAACATGAAGCAGCTACATATGTCAGTGCTTAAATGTTGTCCAATTTATGATTGTGCAACATTTTAATGAAAAGCATAAAAACAACAAAAAAATGTTGTCCAATTTGGGCCATAATGGTGCTTAGAAATATTTGAAACTTATACAGGAAATCAATCATAAGTGTGGGAGTAATCTGGAGAATTTTGACCTCATTTCGATGAGCCATTTGAGAGAAACTTCAAACAGCAGAGTTTTCAAATTTTTCAAAGTTGTCAGAAAAAATTGAAATTTCTACAGGAAATCAATGATAAGTGTGGGATTAATCTGTGAAAATTTGAGCTCATTTGTATGATCCATTTCGAGAGAATCTTCAAACAGAAAATGCCATTAAACATTTCAAAGTTGTCAGAAAAACTTGAAATTTGCACATAAACTCAGTCCTTTATTTCTGACTAGTCTGGGAAACTTTGAGCTGATTTGATGAGCTATTTGGGCAAAAAAATAAAAGTGTCCTGGGCTCGAACCCATGCCATGTGGGAACAAGCAGCGAGTACATAGCCACTGGCATAGGTATGGAACTCCCAACATCTGACGGTTTTGCACCTACTGTATCATCTATTCAGCCGTCAAGTAGGCACTGTTTTGCGTGTTTTGTAAAAAGGGCAGACGGTTTTTTGTCAAAATGGCACGCGCGTGGCGGCATCAGACACGTACGATGGACCTCGTACGAGTCCATACGTGATTTCTGACCGTAACTACACGTATTTTTACAACTTTTAGCACTAAAAACATCAACTTTTGTGACTAGTGATGATCACTAACGGAGCTATGGCAAGGCTCAAAGGGCCGTGACCCGCCCAGGGCTGTAGCAAAACAAAGTTTTACATGCAGTTTTTCCCGCAATAATGTATTGATTTTTAATTTGGTGGCATTGTTTTATCATCCGGCCCGCCCAATATTTTTTTGATAGCTCCGCCACTGGCAGTGATATTATCTCATTGCTAAATTATTTGACGTGCACCCGAGAGCACAAATGCATTCCCAGGTGTACCCCTATCTCTCCACAAGAGGATCATCAAGGCATGAACTATGGATGCATCACCACAGATATCCCATGACTCCACTTCGATAAAACAAATGAAAAATCCATGGTATTTACACAATGAAAGCAACAAGAAATCCTCTCCCCCCTTGTTGGACCCCTCTTCGACATATATCAGTACTTTTTCATTTTCTCTATTATTTCTTATCTCATATCCTCAACATGCTCTCTTCTCCCCCTTGGACTAGCTTTTTTTTTCTGAATGAGGAGGGTGCATCCTCTACAAGATCCCGTCTCATCCCCGCAGGCAGTATCTTTTTCATCAGCTAGGGAATCTAGGCTAATGTGGCAGCTAGCGCAGCAGTCCAGCGTGGCCCATTGGCCATGCCCTTGCTCTTCAAGTGATCGGTCTTTGGGGGTCGTTATGTGTGTCTGATGGCATAGATGTAGTCTACTTTTCGTTTTCATGTTTGTTTTCGTGTGTGTCGTTATGCAGGTGTGGTGAATGTTTGGCATAGGCTGATTTGATTTGGTTTTTGTGTGCCGTTTGTTCGAAGAGGTCTTCATGGTTTGATTGCGTTGAAGTCAGAGTCGTAGGCCGCAACCTCGATGGTGTGCGCGTGTCATGTGGGTAGCCAGATTGTTGGGTGCCCTTTGTTATGACATGTTGTAACGATTTTGGCCTGGTTTTTGGTAATTAACAGCGCAATTCTCCTCTACCTTTTTTTAAGAGGTAAATACACCAGTGGTGCTAGAACTTGCCATGAATGTGCACTTTAGTGCCTGAACTTGTAAAATACATTGAACCGGTTCCATAACTTGGCATGGACATGCATATACGGTTCAAATGGTGTATGTATACGTCCGCGAAGCTGAGGTGGCGCGCCAGCATGCCATGGGGCCCGCTGTCGATGCCAAGGGTGTGTGGCCTGGTTTTTTTCTTTTTGCGAAAAACCTCTGAAATTGTTTTCTTTCAATAAGACCCTCTTGGAGAAACTGACAAACTATAAAAAAAATTAGGTGTATAACTATAAGATAAATATTACAACTCCTGTACTCGATCGAACCATCAACGTAGCAGTCGAGTGCATGCGGCTAGCCACTCAACAACTTCCCATTTGCTGATATTCAATGATTCATAACCTTTATAAACATTTGGTCAAACAAAATAAATAAAGAGAGTTTAATAATCCAGCAAAAACAGCACCAGATCTGTGACCAAACATGGGACCAAAGCTTGTAGACCAAGCACGGATGCCACTCCAACCAATGAGTTGTCATGTATCAAAAGTACAAGTACTTTTTATGACTGTATATCAAACATAATTTCAAAAGAATGCAAAAAATTTCATGTCATTTAAAAATTTTTCATGTGTTATTTTAAAACATATTCATAAAATTGAAAATATTTATGAATGATTAAAATAAGATTCCAGTATTATTCATGTGAGTATTTCAAAAAAAAAGTATTATTCATGTCAGGATCCGTAGTCTAATGGCGCAATAGACTTGTATTTTTTTTTAGAAAACACACAAACTTATATACTATATAAACTTTTCAAAACAACATAGTTTTTTGCTAAAGCATGAACACATTGATATACTAAATAAATTGTTTATTAAAAAAGTGGAAATTTTAAACTTATATGAGAATTTATTTAAATATATGAACGTTTCTAGAATTACTTTCATATTTTATTAAATGCGAATATTTAAATCAATGGCACTATATTGCTAGAATTTAATTTATGTTGTTCAGCTTTATGTTTACAAAGTATATGAATCCTTTCTTGACACTAAATTTGGACGGGTCGACTGGCTAGCCACGCACACCTGCCGTGTGGTTTGAACCCTGCACCAGTTTTAGTTATTAATAGATTAATAGATATCACGTGACACATGTCGTAAGCAATCCAACCAATTCAAAAATACATAGATTAATATTTTTTTTCAATTTAACAATTTCTCTTTGAGGGCCTTTTTGTAAGGAAAAAAATCATTTTAGGAGGTTTTCCAAAAAAACAGGCCACACGCCTTATCCCCTACATCCTGACATGCCTCGTGAGCGTCATGGACATGTAAAATGAGATTTGAACCGTATATGCACGTCCATGTCAAGTTATGGAACTAATTCAATGTATTTTACAAGTTCAGGCACCAAAGTGCACATTCGTGGCAAGTTCAAGCACTAGTGATGTATTTACCTCTTTTTTTAATAAGTCAGACTCGAAGAAACCACATTTTTAATAATGGTGACGGGTTTATATATCCACCAGATGAAAATGAAACATATAAGTCATTTAAAGTTTAAAAATTATTTATACTTCCTCCTAGTTAGAATGAGGAGCAGACAAATCGTGCAAGATACAAACTTCCAAGAAAAAGAAGAGAAGGAGATAATAAAGGGAGAAGAAATAAGAGGGCAGGAGCGTCTTTTCCGTCCCCCGTCCCCCTTCTTCCCTGCGAGCACAGCCCGCAAGTAAAAAGTAGGGTTTTCTTCCGCCGCTCCCCCCAATCCACCCATCCATCCATCGATCCCCATCCGCCGCCGCCGCCGCCGCCGCATTCCAGCCCCCACCCCCACCCCCGGCCCCCGGTCTAGGCCCCGCGCGCCGCGCCGATGGGGCGCAAGAAGAACGTCGCCATCGACGACGACGAGTACTCCCTGCCGCAGGACGACGAGGCCGCGCCGCCGCCGCCCGCGGAGAAGGAGAAGCCGCCGCCCAAGAAGGGCGGCAAGAAGGGGAAGAAGGGCGGCAAGTCCGCCGCGCACGACGACGACGACGACTACGAGCCCGCCGCCCCGCCCCCGCCGCCGCCGGCGGGGGAGGACGAGCCGATCAACCTCGTCTTCACCGGCAAGAAGAAGAAGAAGAAGGGCGGCGCGGGTGGGATGAGCGCCTTCGACGCCCTCGCGGCCGCCGAGGATCCGGACCAGGACGAGGACGAGGCCCCCGCCTCCACCGCCGCATCCGAGCTCGAGGCCGGTAGGTCTGAGGCCAGCGGCGATCTCGACGACGTCGACCTCGATTTCGACTTCAGCAAGTCCAAGAAGAAAAAGAAGAAGGGCAAGGCAGCTCGCCCGTCCGCCGAGGAGGACGAGGAGGAGGCTGCTGCTGCTGCTGCAGAGGAAGAGGAGGAGCAGGAGGCTGCGGCCATGGCTGCCAAGAAGCCCCAGAAGAAGAAGAAAAAGAAGGGTGGGTTTACCGTGGACGATGAGGACATCGACAAGCTCCTGGCCGAGATGGAGGATCCTCCCCAACCCGCAAAGGAGGCTGAGCCGGAGGAGGCTAAAGGTGGGGATTCTGCGGCTGCCCCAGATGCCGATGATGCTGGCGGAAAGAAATCGAAGAAGAAGAAAAAGAAGGGAGGGTTTACTGTCGACGATGAGGACATTGACAAGCTCCTTGCAGAGATCGAGGACCGGCCTGCTGCCGCTGAGGAGCCTGAGCCCAAGGCAGCCAAGGCAGAGGATACTGTGCCTGCTGCTGCTGCTGCGACCAGTGTGGATGATGCTGAAGGGAAGAAATCGAAGAAGAAAAAGAAGAAGAGCGGAAGGACAGCACAGGAAGAGGAGGATTTGGACAAGCTTCTTGCCGAGCTCGGTGAAGGCCCAACACCGGCACCGGAGAAGGAGAAACCATCCCAGGCACTGCCTTCCGCTTCAGCAGTGAAGGAGGACGCTGAAACTGCGGAGGATGGTAATGCAGAGCAGAAGGCCGGGGAAGGAGAAGTAGAGTCCGCTGCTGCCAAGAAGAAAAAGAAGAAGAAAGAAAAAGAGAAGGAGAAGAAGGCAGCAGCAAAGGGGACAGAGGCTAAGAAGGAGGAGGAGGAAAAGGAGCCAGAGGCGCCTAAAGGCAAGGTTGACATGAAGAAGCTCCCTAAGCATGTCCGGGAGATGCAGGAGCTTCTTGCGAAGAGGCAGAAAGAGGAGGAGCGGAGGAAGAAAGAGGAGGAAGAACGTTTGAGGAAAGAGGAAGAGGAGCGTTTGAGGAAAGAGGAGGAGGAGAAGAAGGCAGAGGAAGCAAAGAGGAGGAAGAAGGAGAGGGAAAAGGAGAAGCTGCTCAAGAAGAAGCAGGAGGGTAAGCTTTTAACAGGGAAGCAGAAGGAGGAGGCCAAGCGGTTAGAAGCCATGAGGAGGCAATTCCTTGGTGAGAGTGAAGTTCCGGTAGCTGATGGGGCTGCCCCTGAGATAAAGAAGAGGCCAAAGTATGATAGCAAGAAGAAAAAAGCTCAAACAAAGGCTTCAGAGGCTCAGAAGGCAGCTGAAGAACAACAGCAAGAGGTAAATGAAGCCAACATTGACGAGGAAGAGTATGTCATAGTGGACCAGGAATCTCAGTCTCCGGTGGCAGAATCTGAGACAAAAACAGAACCCGACCAAGAGGTGGAAGAGGCAAAACAAGAAGAGGAGGAGGAAGATGAAGATGACTGGGATGCAAAGAGCTGGGACGATATCGATGTGGGTTTGTCGAAGACAAGTGCTTTCGAGGAGGAAGAGGAGAAGGAGGACAAGCCTGTTGCCACGAAGCAGGAAATTTCTAAACCGCAACCTGCAGTGCCTGCTGTAAAAAATGTTGCTCCGCCTGTTGACAACTCTAAAAAGAGTGAAACTGAAAATGTGCGTGCCAACAATGGAGTTGCTAAAAAGAAAGGGAAGAAAGGATCTTCTAAAGATGACGATGCTGACAATGCTAGCGACCTCCGTTCACCAATCTGTTGCATCCTTGGTCATGTCGATACTGGAAAGACAAAGCTGCTGGACTGTATTAGACGAACTAATGTACAAGAAGGAGAAGCTGGCGGTATTACTCAACAGATTGGAGCTACATACTTCCCAACTGAGAATATTAGAGAGAGAACAAGGGAATTGAAGGCTGATGCTACTCTCAAGGTTCCAGGCCTGCTTGTTATTGATACTCCTGGTCACGAGTCCTTCAGTAATCTGCGTTCTAGAGGTTCAAGTTTGTGCGACATTGCTATTTTGGTTGTCGACATTATGCATGGGCTTGAACCCCAGACAATCGAATCCCTGAATCTCTTGAAAAGTCGAGATGCAGTATTTATCGTTGCTTTGAACAAGGTACCATTCTTTGGATTTTTGCCCCTTTGACCTTCGGCTTCTTGCTGTTCTGCCATTTACTTGTTTGTTTCTTATCACTGTGTGAAGGTTGATCGTCTTTATGGTTGGAAGACCTGCCCCAATGCTCCTATCGGGAAAGCCTTGAGACAACAAAATGATGATGTCAAGTTGGAGTTCAATACAAGGCTTACTGATGTATGTGGACATTATTGCTTTCTCCTTTTCTTTTTATTATGGAAAGAACTACTAGTTGGTGCTGTTCTAATGACATGTATGTGCTTTGTCCAACAGATTGTGACACAATTCAAGATGCAAGGTGTGAATACTGCTTTGTACTACAAGAACAAAGAGATGGAAGATACATTTAACATTGTCCCTACCAGTGCAGTAAGGTATGATCAACCATTAATCTTATTGGTTCATTCATTCAGATATCTGGCAGCAAGTATGATATTACTAGCATCTTTTCCTTTAACACATAATGCACTTCTCCCTGCAGTGGTGAAGGCATTCCTGATCTGCTTCTACTATTGGTGCAATGGGCGCAAAAGACGATGGAAGAAAAGCTTACTTTTGTTGATGAAGTCCAGGTACTGTGCATATATGAGTTTACTAGTCATCACTATAGAAGAATGCACTTGTATGATCTTATCTTTTTCTGTTTAAGTGTACTGTGCATAAATATACTTGCTGTTTTAGAAGAATGCAGTCTTACGATCTTATCTTATTGTGTGTCAGTGTACTGTCCTGGAAGTCAAGGTTATCGAAGGTCATGGCACTACAGTTGATGTTGTGCTGGTCAATGGTATGCTCCATGAAGGAGATCAAATAGTCGTGTGTGGTATGCAGGTAAGAATCACTTTTTTGTGTAATTGTAATTGCTGTAGCAAATACATCAGCAGCACATGAAGATTCATTATGTTCTCGTTGTATATCTATTTAGGGACCCATTGTGACAACCATCAGAGCTTTGTTAACACCACACCCGATGAAGGAGCTTCGAGTCAAGGTGTGTGGCTCATTATACTGTGCCTTCATTTAATTTCTTATTTTACATCCAAGATATTGCTGTTCAACTAGGCTGCCACCTTGAAGATTCATTCTCTTTTGGTGCTTTGATGACTGGGGACCTATTGATAGTTTTGATCAAAACATTTACATACCGGGAGGTTTATATTATGCATACTTTGTTCAAAAGATTTATGTTCTCATGTCATTTTTGTGCCTACCTGAAAACAGTAAATTAATGTCATGCTTCTAGTCTACCAAGAAAGCTTAGAGGGTGTTTGGATCACTAGAGACTAGAGACTAGAGACTAGTAGTAGTCACCTTTAGTCAGTAAACCTCCAAACACCCCTGACTAGTGGGTGACTAAAACTAGTTTAGTCCGTAGTCACCCCACCCCCAACTTTTACTGACTAGAGACTAGTAGTAGTCACCTTTAGTCAGTAAACCTCCAAACACCCTTGACTTTCACTGACTAAAGTCCCCCTCTCTCTCCTCTAATTGGTGTTGCACAAGGTACATTTAATACTGAGACATTTAATGCTGACTAGTAGTAGTCACCTTCCAAACAGGGCCTGACTAAAAACTTCTAGTCTGACTACTACTAGTCACATGACTAGAGAGTATCCAAACACCCTCTTAGTTAAGGGCATGTTTGGTTTGCAGCCATACTTTGCCAAATGGTAGGCAGACACGTGTGGTGAGTGTTTGGATGCGGTCACAGGTGTCATGCCACACTTTCTTAGTCAGTCACCCCACTAGTCATTGACTCAGTTTCAAGCCAACTTTTGCCACAAGTGTGCTGACCAATTTGTCCGCCAGAACAAATTGTGAAGGGCAACCAAAAATATCCTAAATACTTTCCACCTGCTGCCTTCTCTTCCTTCGCTAAGTTAGTTTTGGGTTGAATCTTGCCACTCACCGGCATGAATTTTCCCCTTCTTTATATTAATGTATTTCAGTGGAAGGTAGTAGTTATATCTGCATTTCTTCATCTTAGACACCACCATGCTTACACCTTACCAAGACACTTAAACGCTTGCATATTATGATTCATTGCTTTCTTTTGCACTAAGATGATTTAAGCCTTTGGTTTACCTTTTAAGTTTTACTAGTTGACTAATTCATTCAAACACAAAATTTCAGGGCACCTACCTTCACCATAAGAAGATCAGAGCTGCACAAGGAATTAAAATATCAGCTCAGGTGGGTTCATTAAAATTTTGGCACCTCAGAGTGTAAATATCAGCATACTTCTGAAAAATAACGAGTGTTCTCTGTCAGGGTCTCGAACATGCAATTGCTGGGACTGCTCTCTATGCTGTACGACCTGATGCAGATATAGAGGACCTGAAGGATGCTGTAATGGAAGAGATGTCAAGGGTTAGGAACCGGATCGATAAGAGTGGCGAGGGTGTCTATGTGCAAGCATCTACGCTTGGGTCATTGGAAGCTCTGACTGAGTTCTTGAAGAGCCCTGCTGTGAATATCCCCTTCTGTGATTTCAGCATAGGCCCAGTGCACAAGAAAGATGTTATGAAGGCCAGTGTTATGCTTGAGAGGAAGAAGGAATACGCAACTATCTTGGCGTTTGATGTCAAAGTGATGCCTGATGCCCGTGATCTTGCAGAAGAGTCTGGCGTGAAGATCTTCGTGGCAGATATAATATACCACCTCTTTGACCAATTTACAGCATACATTAAGAACATAAGGGAAGAGAAGAAGAAGGACAGCGCCGAAGAAGCTGTTTTCCCCTGTGTTCTTAAGATCATGCCAAACTGTGTCTTCAACAAGAAGGATCCAATTGTTTTGGGTGTCGATATCCTTGAAGGGATAGCCAAGGTATTTTGTTCGATCAGTGAAAATTTATATTTTCTCAATCCATTTTTACTGGATTGTTTAGCTGAGGAGTTAACTTTTTATAATACCCAGCAGTTTTTAACAGGCCTAGATGAACGAACGCCAGTAGGCTCATTATCTAGAAATTAGAAACTGTCATGTGTCTGTAGACATGAATGTTATCTTATGTTTTCTCGTACATCATGGTGTTTTTGATCTTTGACGTCCTTCTCAAGCTGTTTTTCTAGAATACTTGCTAGTTGAGAATTAACCACCTAGATGACCAAATACCTCATAATCTAGAAAGTGTCTTAAGACTTGAATATTATCATTGAGTGGTCTTTCTCAAGATATGTATTAAATATGTAAATTTCCCCTGTCATGTAGGTGGGAACGCCTCTGTGCATACCCTCGAAAGAATTTATTGATATTGGTAAGATTGCCTCCATTGAAATTAATCACAAGCAAGTCGATACGGCCACAAAAGGGCAAAAGGTGGCAATAAAGGTCGGTATTACCCTGTGTTACTCGGTTCTGTCTATGCTTGTTAGATTTATCAGGTTTTGTCTGACATATGTTGTTGTTTCCTGGGTGGGTGGTGGTCAGATCATTGGGAGCAACTCTGATGAGCAGCAGAAGAGCTTTGGCAGGCACTTTGAGATGGAAGACGAGCTGGTCAGCCACATCACAAGGCGGTCCATCGACCTTCTCAAAGAAAACTACAGGGCAAGTCGAGCGTTTCTTTCTTGTTTGTTTCCATGTGCATTGATTGGTTCACCCTGTTGTCTGCCCATACACTCTGGTGGTTCTTCCAGGCCAGCACCACTAGTTAGTGATATTTTGTCGACTGTTGTGACTGCAGGATGACTTGACGATGGACGACTGGAAACTTGTGATGAAGCTGAAGAAGATACTGAGCATTCCATGAGTCAAAAAGCCGGCGCGACCCCGTCAGCGAAGAGCCCCCTGCCCGAAGCCACCTCGTGGTTGCGGGTCAGCATGGCACAAGAGAGAGTGCGTGCATAAATTGATGAGGGCGGTAATTCCTTTTGTTGCGCCATTCCACAGACACGGTGTTTCAATTTTGATGATGATGATGGTACGGTTGGTCGGTCGGAGAGATGATGCGCCTATAACTTTATTGCAAGTAATAACAGCAGATTTACTTACCTTTGGGAGGGAGAGGGAAGGGCGCTTTTCTTTTTGGTTTTGATTGATGGTGTTTTGTTGCACTGTGTTAACCTGATGAAGAAAGCTGGCGTTGTTTGCTGTTGAGCCCTACTGGTTGGAATCGTTTCAACAAGGTGGCATAAAGAAGCAGGGTGCCGAAAATACAACTTATATAGTTTTAACTTGTTGTCATCCAATGTGGCAGTGCAGGTCAAAATACATGGCAAAACAGTCATAAAATGTAGCAAATGTTGTTCCTAAATCATACAATAGCATTCCAGTTGAAAAATCATAAACTACTCCCTCCGTAAAGTAATATAAAAGTGTTTAGGTTACTACTTTAGTTATCTAAACAGTCTTATATTAGTTTACAGAGGGAGTATCAAATTAAGCATACAGAGAATGAATCATGACAATGAGGTGAGCTGAAAGAGCCACAGGTTTATGCTATTATTTTTTATTTAAAAAAAAGGACATGTTTATGTAGTGTAGAATAGTCATATTACTAGCAGCATCCTGTAGTGTAGAGAAGTTTCGGTGTTCTGATTTGATTTGAGCCGTGTGAAGGGCATGAATGCATCACTATGTGTACTTGAAAGGAAATATACATAGCTGAAAAACATTAAGTAGATAATTTCTCCAATACCTTATGATTGTTGCATCGATAGGTCATCTTCGACCTAACTGAATCTCTTCCCCCCCAAAACAGCTTCTTCAGAACAAGAGAGAAGAATACATTGTCAATGGCACCCCAAGGAGAAAGAGAAGACAAGATAGATCATCAATACAACAGAAATCACTTTGGTACCTTGAGGGGAATGTGCTGCTGCAATGTGTAGCTCGACAAATGAGCCATGAAGATGATGGGTGCTACAATGTATAAATCTTAGCAGTATTGATCATGATGGCTCATTAATTAATCAACCCTGCCCTTCGATCCCGCGTGTTATTAAGATGAAAACACGAGGCTGACACTCGTGTTATTAAGATGAAAATTCATACAAACATATCGAATGTCTACTGTTCGCATAAACACGAGCTGACACTTGCGTTATACTAATAAGATGAAAAATTCATACAACAGGTTTGAACCAAACAGGATTTCAGCATACAACACAAAACAAAACTAGATGTCCTCCCATGTTGGAGTTGGACAACAAAACTTCAGCATTGATAATAAGAATCTGCATTTTCATCGACTTCTTTCAGAACCGTAACTTCCTATAAGCACTGGTTGCTGGAAAATTTCATGGACAACAACCGCAACATCTTCAAAAGCACCAGGCGCACAAGGGACTTGATGATTGCTGCGATCAATCAGCGGGTGCTTAGCCAACAAGCCAAACGATCGATGTGCGCCATGATGGAAGATAACGGACAGCTGTAGCGGTGACAGTCCTATTGTGATCCCTACAGTTACATGTTATAAGTACACAACCATATATGATACTCCCTCCGTCCGGAAATACTTGTCATCAAAATGAATAAAATGGGATATATCTAGATGTACAAGTCTATGTAACAGTATAGAACAAGTCAACTGAACTCACATGATTAAGCTAACAGAGGTTGAAGGAAACTTTGCAGCCAAGCCAATGGAGTGACCAAAGAAGTATCTCTGAATCTTCCGCAAGGACCAACTAATGGATGCCCGGATCTTGAAACCAACGATTTAACTCCGGCCGGTGAGGCAGGTACTTGCCTCACACTGTCGGCTGCTGAATCAAGCATGGGAGATGTTGGCGATGACCCATCGTCAATCCAATTGGCCGTCAATAACGGCTGCGAAGCACTGAGCTTGTTGGCGGCCGATTCGCAGCAATCAATAGGAAAAGATGACCCTCAAGCCCCCGGTTGGACTAGAAGGTACCCTCTCTTGGTTTCGATCCTGCTTAACTCTGAACATATTCATGTAAGCCATATTTGGTAAAAAAAAAAAAAGAACTCTGAAGCACAAGGTGTATTTGCATACTGCTCGCGTGTCAGTTTTGAATTCTTCAGATTTGCATACTGCTCGCGTGTCAGCGCTGAATTCTTCAGCAAAAACCAATATATATATATAACATCAATTCATAGCTGTCCATGCTCATCTCTGAATGTATTACGGTTATAAATGTCTAAAAAATTTACATCTCCAGATGTAAATCTACGCTTTACATTTTGGTGCTTATCAAGCCTGATTTCTTTTACAGTCGGCTGTATTTCATTCTTAATAATTTCAAAAATCTGAAAGTAAACCTGCACCTCCATGTTGCTTGTGTATGAACAATGAAATCCTGATGAGAAAATGAGCAAAACGTAAGTTTGGCTTGGATCGTCATAAACACTGAAAACAGTGTGCTAAGCCATGTCTGAATAATTGATATCTTCAACATTAAAGCAGTGTTACTATATTGGTTGCTTGTGAGCATTGCATTCTTCAGTACAAAATCAGGCACCCATTTTCAGTCAAATGATGATCCGTTAAATCATGATGCAGGATTCGTATTGGGCGAGCCCCTATTTAGCGCACACCATGCGCTGGAAGAGTATGTGCCCTTGAAAAAACCTTAAGAGGATACACGGAGAAGAAAACATATATCGTCGTGGTACCAGCTGTTGGATACAATTTTGATTCATATAATCTATATTCGTGGGAGATTGGCTTTGTGATAAGATATGGGAAAAGTAGGCCGAACGTCGAGAGAACCAAATGTATGCAAGAAGAAATAGTCTCTGTGGATGCTCGGTGAGTTGACATTAAAATCATTACCCAAAATGTTGTATCTGTTTTCTCGAAACGCAATATAACATTGGCAATGGATTCATATTTTCAGGGCAAACCAAAAAAAAAAGGAAACACACAGACATGCCGCTGCGAGTGCCCTGCAATGAACACGGTTCTGCACTATATGCCGTGGCCCTGGTCACAAAAGCACAACTTGTCCACAAAGAGGGGACACGCCTCAAAAGAAAAGGGAGAGAACCGATCTGCGGGGTGGGAGGTCATCGGAAGAACACCTGCAACAATCCTAAGATTGTGGTACTGGTACATGCTGCCGAGCAAACAACTCATGATCCTGCTATCGATCAGTGATAAATCTATGCAAGCACGAAAGCATGTCAAGTAGCACCCAATTTGTTACTGTATCCTGGTTGGTCAATGCCACTTTCCTGATGTGTGTTGTGTATTATCAGCTTAGTGTATCCAGTTTGTTACTTGTCTCAACCATGGCAACCAATGATGCGTGTATGCAAGCATCGCAAGTGCATCTGAATTTTACCTTCTGCTTTGTATCGTGCATGCTCACTTGCATTTGGCTGGCCTAAAAATTGTGCTGTGTTTGCCTGATATGCTGATACCCTTGCTTAAATGGGTGTACTGTTGAAAGACACTCCGTCCGTTCGGAAATACTTGTCCGAGGAATGGATATATTAGATGTATTTTAGTTCTAGATACATCCATTTGTATCCATTTCTACGACAAGTATGTCTGGACGGAGGGAGTAGGTTTCTCCTATTAATCTTATGTGTGCTAATCAATTAAAAAAGGATGCTAACCCTTAGAAGATACTCCCTCCGTCCGGAAATATTTGACCGACAACACAGTGCACACCCTCTCTTCTCTCCAAGCATGAAGCATGGGCGCGGACGCAGCACTGTGCACGTATAGTTTGATTTTTAAATCCTTTTGGAGCGTCCGCCCAACAATGCCTGTAGTTACTACCCATCTACTGTGAGCAACCATCAAGTCTGCTACTACTTGAAGTGAGCCAATCTTTGCCACCTGTTCATAGTCTCCAGGCATATCTGCTTGCTGCCGCTAGCCTCTGGATCACTCCATCAGGTTACCATGGGCGGGATATAGCACTGTACCCATATAGTTTGATTTCTGAATGCTTTTGCAGCGCCTGCCCAGCATTGCCTCCTGCAGCTGCCCAGCTTCATTTGGTGCTGTGCGAAGCCAGGTGCTCTGCGTAGGCTTCCTGCCACCCGCAGAAATCGCATTCCACCTCGTCCCGGCTGCCATCGACTAGGGAAGCGCTTGCCGGCGAACTGACCGCGGCAGGCGACGTATGTCACTACTACCCTACCGCAATCCGGGCAGGGGACTACAGGCAGGGCGATCAGATCTGCACCTTGGTTGGCGTTCGCCATGGGCTGTAGCTTGGGTTCTTCAGTCAAATTTGGGGAATCGAGTGAGCAGTTATGTACGGGGTAGCGCCGCTTTCCGCCATGTGTAACGGTGCCGCCGGTCGTAAATGGCAGGGGCGATGACCCGCTGTGAGAAACAAACGGCCGCCCGAGACCAAGTTCGGTATATAAGTAGCTCATTAGTACGGTGTAGACGTACAGATACCCTGCAAGCCCTACAATACCACGTACGGCCCACATCCCAAAACGAGTGAATGGGTAGTGATACAGGGAGTGTGCGCGCTCGTCCGCGCCTATCAATTTCCGTATACTCCTATTTTACTTTCTTGTCGGTCAACAAATATGGCAAAACAATGCGAGTGATATTCTTGTCTGAAGAAACCTCACAGGCTTCTCTATCTAGGCAAACATCAGACAAGTTGAGAGTAAATTGCAAAAAACCATCACATTTGTGGACCATAAATCGAAAACATCATGTTTGGTTTTTTTTCTTTCAAAAAAACCCACCGGTATTGCGCTGACGGTCGGTCGAGACGCAGCGTTTGATGACTGGTGGGTCCTGCTGTAAATGATGACATGGCACAACTCAAACCTGACTGGTGCCAGCGATCGACGAGCGTGGTGACACTGGACGCAGGTTCTTGCCGGCGCGGCGGATGACAGATCCGCCATCTCCTCCACCCCCCAGGGCTGACGCTGACCCACCCCCTCCCCCCGCGCCGCCTGCTGCTCGATTCATGTCCACACAAACACGGTGTTTCAGTTTTGATGATGGTGATGATACGGTTGGTCGGGGAGATGATGCGCCTATAATTAACTTTACAAGTAATAACAGCCAGATTTACTTACCTTTGGGAGGGAGCGGCGCTTT
>CAJFDF010001691.1:8367-23678 GCA_904067115.1 Aegilops sharonensis | reverse complement strand
AAAAAAAGAATCAACCAATTTGGAGTCCGTATGAAAAAGTTATAGACGTTTTGAGTCAGGTATGTCTGTGCAGTCCGAATCTGAGTCCAGAACGTGAGAGACTTGGACTCTATCTTCTCTTGGGCCAAAAGTGACGTGAGAGAACTTTTTGAACAGCAGGTAAACATCTCTTTCTCCCTTATCTTCATATGTGGATTGTACAAATGTCCCATACACCTGCAATTAGACATGGCACAAAAGTTTGTGAAGTATTTTTGTCCTGGATAACATAAATATATTATTGAATAGTTTGCACTAGAAATCACCTGAGAAATATGCATGTATGCAATATTTTTGGTCTCATCCAAGGTAGTCATGTCCTCATCAACATAGATAAGTGGGATTGTGCAAACCAAAAGTGAGCCAAAATGTGGAATCCACAAAAATGCTCTTGTTGCACAATACTAGAGAGACGCTAGCATGATTGCATAATAGGCGGATACGGAACTTGTGCACAACCTACTAGGCAAAAATGCAACTATCTCTATCCCATGTATGCTATATGTATGGTAGTTCGGTGCTATGATCCAAGATGATCCAATATGACAATCTTAATGTAGTATGATGCTATGGTTCTTGCTCATAAGCTCTTTTCTTATCTTTCCTCTTTGCTTAAAAGCTTGGGTGGCTCTTTCACTTTTGTGCTCTTTTCTCATGCAAAACTTCACGAACCAAGATAGCACTTGTGTTTGCTATGACAACTTTGTGACACACAAATGGATCCCAAGATATGCACCACGGTGGTATGGTATGTATGCTATGCAATATGATCACCAATGTGCACAAGTCACGTTGCCTGCAATACTCAAAGGCTAGTCTCGATGGGTAAGCAACGCAAAAGATGGCTATGATGTTTATCAATGCAAAGGCAAGGTTTGGAGAAGGATGTCGTCGAGATTACCGTCCTTGCTTACGGTCGAGGTTCCAAACGGATGCGAATGTGGAGGATGATGTGATGCACGGTCTTCAGTACGTTGGCGAAGATGCCGCTGCACCGAGGTTGAAGTTGCCGAAGAAGCGGGGGTCACCGAAGATGCGCGACCTTTCTGTACAGGCCGGAAGTTCCGGGCTGGGCCGGAAGGTCCGGGGGCCGGAAGTTCCGGGCTGGGCCGGAAGTTCCAGGCTGGGCCGGAAGTTCCGGGGGTCGGGAATCTGCCAAGAACAGGAACTTCGGGATCGAGGGTTTGGGTGGAAAAAATTGGGGAAAAACCCAAATCCTGATGGGAAAAGAAGGAATTAGAAGGAAAGAAAGGTAGGGATGTTAGATCCACTCGAAGCAAAGCTATTCCACGGATCAAATCCAACAAAACTTCATCATACCAACAAATCACAAAAAAAAATTGGGGCTATTTTTGGTGGGGATTTTCGGATTTAGGACGAAATCAACAAAGTCAAGCTAGAAAACACGAGGTAGGCGCTCCAAAAACGTGATCAACGTGGCTCTCATACCATATGATGTAGGGTGGAACCCTAATCGGAGATCTTTCACGTTTGGAGGGGATCCTACGGGGAAACACGATGAACGGGCGGAAGAACACAAGGAAACACACACAAGAGGAACACTAAACCGACAAGTTTTGATTACACAAGGGCTAGATCACCGAACACATAAGGTAGCACAAGATTCAAAATCAACAAAGGAAAGATACACGAGTAGCCGATCTTCTCCGAGAGGAGGTCTTGATGGTCTTCCCTTGAAGTGGTCTTGAATCCGCTTGGGGGATCTTCTCCGAAGAGGTCGTGAACTCCGAGGAGAAGTATCAAGTGGATGAGCAAGGGCTCTCACACCAAAGATGAGCTAAACCAATGCTAACCCTAACTAGGAGGAGGTGGGAGAGTATTTATAGTTTACAAGCCGAAAGGGTACACGGGCCTCGGCCCAAGTGGCTGCGCGCAGGCAGGGCCGGAAGTTCCGGGCCAGGCCGGAAGTTCCAGGCGCCGGAAGTTCCGGGAAGGGTCCGGCCTAAGCCGAGAGTCGACGCGGGTGGAGCTGGGCTGGCTTCCGGGGGCCGGAAGGTCCGGGCTGGCCGGGTTCCGGGCAGGTTCCGGGCTAACCAGAAAGTGGGCAGGCCCGGACTGGTCGATGTCGTCGGGGGCTGGAATTTCCGGGCTGAGGCCGGAAGTTCCGGGCTATCCAGAGTGTTGACGCTTGTCGTTTGTTCCCCAGCTCCTGGTTCCTTAGCTTGAACGTTGTACCTGATCACGCATAGTGTCTCGGACTTAGGTAGTAGCCATGTCTCACTGGAAGGAAAAGCGAAATCGAATAGGAGTGATGTCACCTCGGATTGAATAGCACGAGCTCTTGCTCTTGTCATGGGTCCACTTGGAGCTTGGATAATTGATGGAAGGTCCATGGGGATGACCGAAGGATGCTCCGCATCACTACTACAACCGCGACCTCTTCAAGAAACTCCAACTCCTCAACAAGGAACAAAGAGTGTTGAAGAATACTACAAGGAAATGGAGATAGCCATGATTCGAGCCAATGTGAAGGAACATGATGAGCAAACTATGGCACGTTTCTTGAATGGACTCAATCATCCCATCAAGAAGATCGCCGACTTCCAACCATACTCCGCCCTCATTGAGCTCGTGCATCAAGCTACAAAGGCGGAACGTCAAGTGCAAGATGACTTCAAGTACGCAAAGTACTCGTCCAAGACCTACGGCTTCTCCAACAACCAAGCTTCAACACCTCCTCCAACATCTACATCAACCAAACCTTCTACAAATAACGACGACAAGTCGAGTTACAAGAAAAATTCGACAAGTTCAAGTCGTCCTCCTCCTACTACAAGCAACTTCAAGCCGCGTGCTTCATCATCTACTCCGATCGATGAGACCATCAAGACAAGCTCCTTCAAGTGTTTCACTTGCGGCGGCCGAGGCCACAAGTCCTATGAATGCACCAACAAGCGCACCATGATCCTCAACGACGACGGCACCTATGACTCAATGAGTGATGAGGAGATGGAAGCTCTTGAGCAAGTGGCCATGCACCGGCGAGTGAACGAAGATGAAGATGACCAAGTCTTCTGTGATGAGGATTCGAGCCCCGCTCTCGTTGTCTCCAAGGTCTTGACTCTTCAACATCAACAAGAAGACGACCAAAGATGCCACATTGATGTAGGGCGGAACCCTATGTGGACGATCTTTCACGTTTGGAGAGAATCCCTACGAGGAACACGAAGAACGAGCGGAAGAACACGAGGGAAATCACGGGGAAAACATAAGAGAATCACTCAAACCAACAAGATCAATCACACATGTGCTAGATCGATGAACACAAAGGGAGATACATGATTCAAGGTCAACATAGGACGATACAAACGGTAGCCGTTCTTCTCCGTGAGGAGGTCTTGATGGGGGCCACCCAAGAGGGGGTCTTGAATCCAAGGTGGATCTTCTCCGAAGAGGGGCCGCGGTCTCTCTCGTGGAGTAGATCCGGTATGGATGAGCGAAGCTCTATCTAATGAGCTAAATCAACGCCAACCTAACTAGGAGGAGGAGGAGGTCTATTTATAGTCTTAGTGCAAATGGGGGCGAAGTGAAGGGGTACATGGGCCTCAGCCCGAAACTGTGCGCAGACAGGTACCGGACGTCCGCTGGGGGCCGGTCGTCCGGTGGCTCATGAGGGACCGGTCGTCCGGTGTCACCGGACGTCCACTGGAAGCTCTCTATGAAGGGGCGCCGGACGTCCGGAAGTTTCATACTTCCGTTAATATTCTCTCTGTTGACAGGTGCCGGACGTCCGGTGTCTTCGGTCGTCCGCTCGCTGGAGAGTGGGGCCGGTCGTCCGGTGCGGGCCGGACGTCCGCTCACTGGGGACTGCGTTGGCTGGGTCTTCGGGCGCCGGTCGTCCGCCAAGGGCCGGACGTCCGCTCGCTGTGAGAGGCCGGTCGTCCGGTGTCGTCCGGACGTCCGCTCGCTGGAGCTTCTTCGGCAGCTCCTTCTCTTGGTCCTTGTACTTGCGTCCTCGCCGTCTTGTCCAAGGTCTTCCTCCTTGTTCCTGGTCATGCATAGCACATATAGTTGAGGTAGTAACCATGTCTCACATGTGGAAAGTGAAGGTTCGGAGAGGAGCAAGTTCACCTTGTGTCCAATGGCGTATGTTCGAGGTCTCGTCATACGTCCACTTGGGGTTTGGAGAGTAGTCGGAGTGTACATGGTGATGAACGTGGGATGCTCCGCATCATCTCCCCTCCCTTGGGAAAGATCCGACCTCGGATCGTGATCCTCATCACCATGGGAACGGTTGTCGTAGACGGACTTGTAGTTGGACGAAGTTGAAGACATGGCGCAATCCAAGTAGTCCAAGGTGTCGCCGGAGTGATAGACATGCAAAAAGAGCAAACACAAGCAACACTCGGAAATACAATGGTTAGCGCACACAAAGTGTCCATCATGTAAGAATGAGTCCGTGCGGCAAGATTGGTCGTGACAAAGCGCATGAAGCTTATCAAGATGATCTAGAATGAGATGCAGAGCATTCATGGGAGGAAATGCAATCATTGTGCACACAAATGTGTTGTGAATATGATGAATGCAACCACGGTGCAAAATGATGTCATAGTGAGACGGTTTATCAATAGCATGAATATGGCAATGGATGCTCAACATGATTATGTTATCATGCAATTGATGATAGGCAATGTGATCATTATGTATGAAGATGCCATCAAGAAAGATCACAACTAATTTGCTAAGAAAATGCACAAGTTCATATATCATGGATGACATGGGAAGAGGTGCAACAAGACAATCATAATGTGTGTCAATCCATGCATAGGGTGCAAATTTGTGGTGAGTATGATATGTCCATCGAGCATGACATGTATGAGCACAATCAACAAATATGAAGGTGTTGGTGTACCAAAGCTCGATGTCGAGGCATGAGTGGAGTTCCGAAGGTGCATCCAATAAGTGCGAGCGCTCCTCAATGTGAAGGTCCATGTAGCCAATCTCTAATGTCGCTCCTCCATTCACGAGATGTATCATGTAGACAACAAGAAGGAAACAACAATGAAAGAGCGACCCATCCAATATGCGTATTTGAGGATGGCTCAAAGGGAAGGAGGTCACCTTTAGGAGGTTCTCAAGGATGATGGAGTTGCGCATCATGTATGCCTTCACATAAGCAAGTTGTCTCGTGATGTTACCGCCTTGTGAATCCTTCAAAATGAAAGAACATGACAAACACTCGGAAAAACAAATGAGGTTGGCGGAAGTGCAAAACCTATCATTCGTGTGGTAAGATACCCAACAAGTGTATGCATCATGCTCATCATAAGAAAGTACAAGGGAGCATTTTATAGTATGGAGGCATATGATGCGAGAACAACCAAATACAATAGGCTCAAGTAAACAAGCATGCATCACAAGTAAAGTGTCAAAGTCTCCAAGATCAATAAGCATAGATGCAACAATTGGAGGCAATCGACAATGAACAAGATATATCATGTGAGACGCATGAACATATATGTCATCAACCCAAGAAAGCAAGTGATAGTGGAACATGGGTGATGCAACATAGCAAGCAATCATAGCGATCAAGTCAAGCAAGTGATAGTGGAACATGGGTGATGCAACATAGCAAGCAATCATAGCGATCAAGTCAAGCAAGCTAGTAGTGCGAAGATGCAACATACTAGATGTAATCATGGTAATCATGTCATGTGTGCAAATAGTGGGCATATAAAATGCACATGACATAGCACAAGCATAAAGGCGAGATATGAGCAAAATAGCATCAATAGCATGGGGCACATGATAAACATGGCAATAGCAACAAGGATCTCCACCAAGCATGCAAATACACATAGGAGTAGCATAATGGTGAATCATGGGTATATGCAAGCAAGGGTCACAATTGCATGGCAAAGGCATAGGAGTAAAAATAACATGCAAAGTGAACACGGGAAAATGAGCATAAGGTGACAAGTGATAAATAGCCCATAGCCGTGTGAGAGACAAGTAAAAGAGATGCGCGTAGTCTTTGCGCAAAAGGAATGGTGGGAATGAAAGTCCACGGGACCCAAGTCATCATTGCTCTCAAGAGTTCGTTTTGTCAACTCATGGGATTGAGAAGTTGACGAGTATACGTGAGTACCTACACAAAACAAAGACAAAGGGAAAATTGTGTGTGCGTGGTAGATATACACATCATCCATCATGATGCGCACGTGCTTGTGTTGGTTAGCACAAAATAGCCAATGCTCAAATAAATGAGATGCGTGATGTAGAAACATGTCATCCATCATGATAGGTTTGTTATTATGTATAGCATAATGGAGACTCAAATTGTGTAATGCATCATGGGAAATATCTAGAGCATTGTTATTCATGGAAATCATGCAAAGGATGGGATGTATCTAAGTCTCCTAATATATATGAGGAAACTATGGGGGTCTCCTCATGAGTATTAATGGAAACATCACATGGAGAATATTGACAACATCCAACACAATGCATATTTGGAACAATGTGATCATGGCATGACATAGTAGATGAATTGCGCAAATCATGTAAAGGAAGCATGGCAATATCATCACAAGAGAAGCAAAAGCCAATGACCATCATCTCGTCATCTATGCCATAAGTGCAAATGGGTTTTATTTTAATGGGGCATGCATAGTTACTATGTTAAGATTGAAATGATGCAATATAGGAGATCTCACTTATAGCATATGACAAGTTCAAAGGATTGTCAAACATGAAGTGACCAATAGAATTTTCACATGATATCCTATGGAACATAGCATCACAACTAGGCAACTCAACATACTCATCATCATATTCATCATAAATAGGTAAGTCAAGGCATGAAGTAGTCCCACTAGCATGAAGCATGGGAATAGGAGGATCAACATCATGCAAGCAATCATTGTCAAGAGAGTCCACTAGTCGGACAAGAGAAGCATTGTCACCTATGTTACCTTTGGAGCGTCGCTCATGTGTTGTAGGTGACGTTGTAACTTGATGGTACCATGTGGGGGGTTCATCATCGTCCACCATGGCCATCGTTTTTCCCATTGGAGGGATGTTCTCGTCGAGGGTAGGCATGTCGTCATGTTGGAGACCTTGCACCAAAGAAGAAAACACACTAGGAGTAGAGGTTAAGTCGTCAGGAATCATAGTGGCCTCACATGCCGTGTCAACTACCTCACTCACTAAGTGTTGTGGCTCACTCACTCCCTCTTGGATGCTCTCACTCATATGGTTGGTGGAGTCACTCAAATGGCTCTCAACCTCACATAGGATGTGTGGCATGCTCTCGTGTGTGGGGCTAGTGGTGGTCACACTCATCCTCTCAAAGGAAATGCTCTCAATGTCACATATGGTGGAGTCACTCATATCACTCATGTGGTGGTGGCTCTCCTCACATGGCACTTGGGGCATCTCAACATATGTGGGTGTCGGAGAGATGTAGGTGCAAATGTCTCCATGTGCGGTCGCGTAGCTTGACTCGGAGTATGAGTCCGATGTGGGCGCCGTCTTCATGTTGTTGAAGAGGTTCGCGCTCGTCGCCGTGGTCGAAGGGGATGGCCCTTGCTCGACCTTCTTGTCACCATCTTGGTGTTGGAGGCCCATATGATGTGGCACCTCGTAGCTCATCTCCATGACCGAAGGGAGTTTCCCATGCTCGGCCATCTTCCTTGGGGGGCTTCCGAAGATGGAAGTGTCGCCCTCGCTCATAGGTAGTCGCCTTGGACTTGATGAAGTCGATGTAGGCGTACACGTGGGAAGTAGGCGAAGATGCCGTACGTCCAAAGGCGAAGATGCCTTGATAGCACTTGGCGAAGATGCCGAAGTGGTTGTTGTAGTCGTAGCGCCGTCTTGGTGGTGGTCCTCTCACGGTCTTCTTTTGTGCTCATGAAGCGTCGACTTGGCGTGAAGTAGGGCTTGTTGGACTTGTGCACTTGCACTTGTGGAGCATTTTCATGATGATGGTGTCGTTGTCGTGCTTGAGCTCGTAGTAGATGTCGTTCGTCGTCTTCGTGCACATGTTGCTCGGAGGTGACTTGCCCTTCATGAAGATGTTGATCACGAACGTGATGGTGGTCGCCATGTAGATGTGGACGAGGACGATTTGCACTTGCATCTTTTTCGCGCTCCGAAGACTTGTGGCTTGAATGTCGCCGCCTTGAAGATGACGAAGGGGAAGAAGACTTGATCAAAGCTCTAATCTCCTCCATCCTTGCATCTTGCTCCTCTTTATGTGCGAAAAGCTTCTTGTCGATGTAGTCCCTTTTCCTTGCTTCAGAGAGATGAATGTCGATGGAGAGGTTCTCCATGCGCTCTTGCAATCTTGATTGTGCGACTTGCATTTGTCGTTGTAGATCGAAGATAGACGCTTTGGTGATGTAGTTGTTCACGCCGTCGTTGTTGTCGAAGACCGGAGATGAAATGCCTTGCCTATCCATCACAAGACTCGAGCTAATATGAGTGGGAGAAAGAGAAGAACATATACCAAATGTACCTTGACCGATGTTGAAAATGAATCAATGATCACTCAATGTGTAACAAGGAAATAGCACAATTGGTACCATTTCTTGTCGGTCTCTCACACCTACACAAATAAGGCTTATGGTGGAGCTCGGTGAGGATAGTGGCACAAAAATTTGATGTAAAATGTTAGCAAGAGTCAATAATGTTGAAAGAGATTCACAAATTTGCAAGCGAAACAAGTAGACCAATAGCAATGAAAGGTACACGGAAACGCACACATGAATAGATAAATGGGGCCGTGCAACCAAGGAATGAGCTCAAAATGTGGAATCCACCAAAACGCTCGTGTTGCACAACTCAAGAGAGACGCTAGCACGATTGCTCAATAGGCAGATACGACACTTGTGCACAACCTATAAGATGCAAAATGGATAAACTTTGTATCCCAAGTATGCTATGTATGTATGGTTCCCGGTGTTTCTCTCAAGATGATCCAAGATGATCGGATATGACAATCTTATATGCAATGTGGTATGATGCTATGGCACTTGCTTACAAGCTTCTTTGCTCTCTTTCTTTTGCTTAAAAGCTTTATTTCCTTTTTTTCTATGTATGGCCACTTTGCACAATGCACAAACCAAGATAGCAATTGTGTATATGCGGGAACGATATTGTGACACAATGGATGATATGATACCAATATGATATGGTATGTATGCAATGGATGGTGTAGATCACTAATGTGCACAAGTAACTTGGCCCGGCAATACTCAAATGGCTAGTCTCGATAGGCAAGTGACGCAAAATGGGCTAGGGGTTAACAGTGCAATTGCAAGGGAATATACAATGGTTTGGTCGAGGTTACCGTCCTTTGCCATGATGAGTGGCGGTGTTCTTGATGTAGATACCAAGATGATGGAGACTCGTCCCTAAGTAGCCGAAACACCTTAGGAAACGGCAAAACCGCGAACTCAAAATCTCAAATGACAAATGTCAAATGGTGGTAGCGGAAAGCGGTGGTGGTTGCGGAAGCTCAATGGGATTGCGGAAATGCAACGGAGGTTATGGGTACGCAATGCGGAAGTGGAGGATAAGATGGTGAACTATACACGGTGTCGGAGTTGGAAGCACGGTCCCTAAGTAGCCGAAACACCTTAGGAGACACAACTCTCAACACAAACAAAATTGGGTTAAGTTGGGGGTGGTGGAAGTGTATGTTGGTCAAGCCTATGCGGAAGTGGCGGTGGTGGTTGATGAAGAAGCAACCGTCCCTAAGTAGCCGAAACACCTTAGGAGACTCGAATCACTACTCAAACAATCTCAAATGCTATGGGGAACAAAATTGGTTAGGTTGCGGAAGTCGGTGGTGGAGTAGCGGAGGATGTGGTGGAAGCCCTAGGCAAACTTGCCAAATTTCACAAAATTTGATGGAGTCAAATGATGATGATGGTATTTTTTTGGAAGGGGGATGTCAATAGCTTCAAAACGAGCTAAAGAACGTCAAAATTGGAGTTCGGATCAATTAGTTATTGGCAAAACAAAAATCAGCCGAAGTTGATATCTACAGGTAGCGGACGTCCGCTAATGGACGGATGTCCGGTGGCCGGACGTCCGGTCTGGTCGGAAATCCGCTATTTCAGATCGGGTTAGGGGTTCCGGTCGTCCGGTGGATGACGGAAGTCCGATCATTCCAGGGGCTCCGGACGTCCGGTAAAGTGACGGTCGTCCGGTGGGTCGGGGTCAACGCGAGATGCGAGATCCGGGGCGCGATTTTGGGCGGAATTTTGGGATTTTGGGGTCAAAATTGAAGAGATTTCGTGGATGAAAGATGGGGAAACTTGGGGAAATGCTAGATCCACTCGAAACCAAGCAAATCCATGGATCAAAATCAACAAAACATCATCACACTAACAAATCACAAAAAAAAATTGGGGCTATTTTTGGTGGGGATTTCCGAAATTGGGGAAGAACACAACAAAATCAAGCTAGAAAACACGGGGTAGGGGCTCCAAAATCGTGATCAACCTTGCTCTGATCCAAGATGATGTAGGGCGGAACCCTATGTGGACGATCTTTCACGTTTGGAGAGAATCCCTACGAGGAACACGAAGAACGAGCGGAAGAACACGAGGGAAATCACGGGGAAAACACAAGAGAATCACTCAAACCAACAAGATCAATCACACATGTGCTAGATCGATGAACACAAAGGGAGATACATGATTCAAGGTCAACAAAGGACGATACAAACGGTAGCCGTTCTTCTCCGTGAGGAGGTCTTGATGGGGGCCACCCAAGAGGGGGTCTTGAATCCGAGGTGGATCTTCTCCGAAGAGGGGCCGCGGTCTCTCTCGTGGAGTAGATCCGGTATGGATGAGCGAAGCTCTATCTAATGAGCTAAATCAACGCCAACCTAACTAGGAGGAGGAGGAGGTCTATTTATAGTCTTAGTGCAAATGGGGGCGAAGTGAAGGGGTACATGGGCCTCAGCCCGAAACTGTGCGCAGACAGGTACCGGACGTCCGCTGGGGGCCGGTCGTCCGGTGGCTCATGAGGGACCGGTCGTCCGGTGTCACCGGACGTCCGCTGGAAGCTCTCTGTGAAGGGGCGCCGGACGTGCGGAAGTTTTATACTTCCGTTAATATTCGCTCTGTTGACAGGTGCCGGACGTCCGGTGTCTTCGGTCGTCCGCTCGCTGGAGAGTGGGGCCGGTCGTCCGGTGCGGGCCGGACGTCCGCTCGCTGGGGCCTGCCTTGGCTGGGTCTTCAGGCGCTGGTCGTCCTCCAAGGGCCGGACATCCGCTCGCTGTGAGAGGCCGGTCGTCCGGTGTCGTCCGGACGTCCGCTCGCTGGAGCTTCTTCGCCAGCTCCTTCTCTTGGTCCTTGTACTTGGCGTCCTCGCCGTCTTGTCCATGGTCTTCCTCCTTGTTCCTGGTCATGCATAGCACATATAGTTGAGGTAGTAACCATGTCTCACATGTGGAAAGTGAAGGTTCGGAGAGGAGCGAGTTCACCTTGTGTCCAATGGCGTATATTCGAGGTCTCGTCATACGTCCACTTGGGGTTTGGAGAGTAGTCGGAGTGTACATGGTGATGAACGTGGGATGCTCCGCATCACACATCTTCCACGAAAAAGGCCGGCATCAACGGAAGGTCTGTCAAGGTCATCATCGATGGAGGTAGTTGTCACAACTTGGCAAGCGAAGAACTATGCTCCAAGCTTCAATTGGCCAAGAGGAAGCACCCGAATCACTACAAGGTTCAATGGCTAAGTGACTTCGACACTATACAAGTTGAACATACGGTCCAAGTCTCCTTCAAAATTGGTGCATATGAGGACACTTTGGAATGTGATGTGGTCCCAATGACGGTTTGCCACCTCCTTCTTGGTCGACCATGGCAATTCGACCGTGGTGTCTTCCACAACGGGCGCACCAATCACTATAGCTTCAAGATAAAGGGAAGGAATATGTGCTACGACCTATGACTCCTAGTCAAGTGATAGCCGACAAGCAAGCCACCCATCATAGAGACAAGAGTGAGAAAGTGATCCACCAAAAAGTGAGTGAGAGCCACAAGCCAAACTTGAGCGCCTCTTCGCCTAGAGAGAAAAACCTCATCCTATTTGCCACCAAAAGTGAGATGAGGGAAGTGTGTGAGAACCCATGTAGTGTGATGCACTTTGTCCTTGTGTGCAAGGATGGAGAGCCAACAACTAACACCTTTCATGAGCTACCTTTTGTGTTTAAATCTCTTTTGTAGGAATTCCAAGATGTTTTCCCTGATGAGCTACCTCCGGGTCTACCTCCTCTTCGAGGCATTGAGCATCGAATCGACCTCATCCCTGGAGCACCTCTCCCAAACAAAGCTCCGTACCGAGTCAATACCAAAGAAACCAAGGAGATTCAACGACAAGTACAACAACTCATCGACGATGGTCATGTACGTGAAAGCCTAAGCCCGTGCGCCGTTCCCGTTATACTTGTGCCTAAGCCCGATGGAAGTTTCCGCTTGTGTTCCGATTGTAGACCTATAAATGCTATTACCGTTCGCTATAGGCATCCCATTCCTCGCTTAGATGATATGCTTGATGAACTTAGTGGAGCCAACTTTTTCTCAAAAATTGATCTTAAAAGTGGCTATTATCAAATCCGCATACAAGAGGGTGATGAATGGAAAACTGCTTTCAAAACCAAATTTGGTTTATATCAGTGGTTAGTCATGCCTATGGGTTTATCGGAAGCTCCCGGTACTTTTGTGCGTCTCATGCATTATGTCCTTCGGCCTTATATTGGAGTCTTTGTTGTGGTTTACTTCGACGATATTCTTGTGTTTAGCAAAACCATGAAAGAACATCTTGATCATGTTAGGACTGTTTTGCAAACCCTTCGAACGGAAAGTATTTATGCAAACATGAAAAAAATGCACAGTTGGTGTTGACAAAGTGGTTTTCTTGGGTTTTGTTGTATCCTCAAAGGGTGTCCCTGTTGATGAATCTAAAATTGAAGCAATTAAAACTTGGCCCCAACCCACCAATTTGCAACAAGTGCGTAGCTTTCTTGGTCTTGCGGGTTTTTATCGTCGCTTAGTGAAAGATTTTAGCACAATTGCCGCTCCTTTGCATGCTTTGAGTAAGAAGAATACTCCTTTTGTTTGGGGAACTTTGCAATCCACCGCTTTTGATGAGCTCAAATCTTTGCTTACTCATGCTCAGATTCTTGCTTTGCCTAATTTTGACAAAACTTTTGCGGTTCATTGTGATGCAAGTGGTACCGGAATTGGCGGAGTTTGGATGCAAGAGAAAAGAGCCATAGCATATTTTAGTGAAATATTATCCGGTGATCAACTTAACTATCCCATATATGACAAAGAATTATATGCTTTAGTGTGTGTGCTACATGTTTGGGAACATTACCTTAGACCGCATGAGTTTGTCATCCATACCGATCATGAAACGCTTAAGTACTTAAAAGGTCAAACTAAGTTGAACAAGCGTCATGCCAAATGGAGTGAATTTATTGAATCTTTTCCCTATGTGATCAAGTACATTAAGGGTAAAGAAAATGTAGTTGCCGATGCCCTTTCACGCATATGCACGCTTGTCACTAAACTCGAGTTGAATGTTATTGGCTTTGAGCACATAAAAGAATTGTATGCTAATGACCCATCTTTTGCTATTCCTTATGCTAAGTGTTTGACGCATACTTCTTGGGAACAATATTACATCAAGGATGGTTATCTTATGAGAGCTAACAAACTATGCATTCCCGAGTCTTCTCTTCGTTTGCTCCTTTTGCAAGAGGCTCATGGAGGCGGACTCATGGGACACTTTGGACGCGACAAGACATTCGCCACGTTCTCCAAGAACTACTTTTGGCCCAAGATGTTCCGCGACGTCTCACGCTTCACCAACCGATGCTCTACATGTCGCAAAGCTAAGTCTAAATCTCAATCTCATGGTCTTTACATGCCTCTTCCTATTCCTTATCAACCTTGGGAAGACGTTAGCATGGATTTTGTACTTGATTTTCCTAGAACTCAAAATCGAAAGGATTCCCTGTTTGTTGTTGTGGATAGATTTTCTAAGATGGCACATTTCATTCCTTGCAACAAGATAGACGATGCTTCACACATTGCAAATCTCTTTTGTAGGGAAATCTTGCGACTCCATGGAGTACCAAACACAAGCGTCTCCGATCATGACGTCAAGTTCTTGAGTTACTTTTGGAAGACCCTTTGCGCCAAGCTCGGAATCAAGCTCTTGTTCTCATCTGCATACCATCCTCAAACCGACGGCCAAACGGAGGTGACGAACGGGACCCTCTCCACTCTACTTCGCGTGTTGATCAAGAATAACATCAAGGAGTGGGAAGCATGTCTACCCATCTCCGAGTACGCCTACAATCGTGCAAGACACTCGACTACCGGCAAGTCCCCCTTCGAGGTCGTCTACGGCTTCAACCCGTTGTCACCATTGGACATTCTACCTCTTCCTCTACAAGAGCGCACCAACATGGATGCGAGTCCACGGGCAAGCTACATCAAGAAGATGCATGAGGATACAAGGCACACCATTGAGCGCCAAGTACAACGACTAGTGACCAAGCTCAACGTCAACAAGCAACCCATGGTCTTCAACATTGGTGATCTAGTGTGGCTACACCTTCGCAAGGACCGCTTCCCCAACGAACGCAAGTCCAAGCTTCTCCCTCGAGCCGATGGACCTTTCAAGGTGCTTGCACGCTACGACGACAACGCCTACAAGATCGACCTACCACGAGACAAGTACAATGTGAGCGACATCTTCAACGTCAAAGACCTCGCGCCATACCATGGAGATGAAGCTTCTGATCCGAGGTCGGATCTCTCCCAAGGGGGGGGGGGAGATGATGTGGAGCATCCTTCGGTCATCCCCATGGACCTTCCATCGACTATTCAAGCTCCAAGTGATGAGGACATCAATACCATTGTTATACCCACAGCCCCTACTGCTACATATAATGGACCAATTACTAGAGCTCGCGCACGCCAATTAAATTATCAGGTACTTTCGTTTCTTGGTAATGATTCTAATGTTCATGAGAATATGATGCTGCCTAAATTGGATACATTTGTTTTGCTTACAAATGAAGGCCCTAGCTTGGAGAAGGATGGACATTGGAGCAAGAACCAGCATGGAGATAATGCCATGCGCAAGGGGAACAAGAACGGAGTTACAAGTGATGATTTCAGGACTTTGAAGCCACCATAATGGGTGCATGAAGCCTTGGACGAAATATACAAGATGCTACTTCATAAATGTCGTCCCGAGGCTATTCTAGGTGC
>CAJFDF010001685.1:11000-26677 GCA_904067115.1 Aegilops sharonensis | reverse complement strand
CCCCCGCACCGGCCATCCTCCCCTGCCGGTCGCCCCACCCCCGCGCCGGCCCTCCTCCATCGAGAGGTACTCCTCCCTCCCTCCCTAGTTATAGTTATTAGTGAGTAGTTATTTTGAATCCTATATAGTTGAAAAAATGTAGGTTATGATCGAACCCTAGCTAGGACAGATTAGGTATGAACCCTAGGTTTTTTAATTTAGCTAGGTTTTAAAGTTAGGACAGAAATTTACTAGGTTTTTAATTAGGTGTAGTTAATAGAATTTAGGTGTTTTAGGTGTATTTAATAGAATTTTAGGTGTTTTCGTTGTTTTAGGTGTAGTTAACAGAATTTTAGGTGTTTTAGTTGTGTTAGATGTAGTTAACAGAATTCTAGGTATTTTTTTAGTTAAAGCAATTGTCGTTATTTTTTTTAGTTAAAGCAATTTTTCCTGTTATATGCAAATATGTAGTGGACATGTCATATTTTGAACATGTCACATTTTGGACATGTCATATTTTTCCGAGTGGCCTATGTTTTGCCAGAAATGTCGATTCATTTACGTTCTGGCAAATTTCAGGCGCTCGATATGTCCTGCTTTTAGCAAAGGTCATGCAAAACTTTCTAAGTGTTTATTAATTTTTTTCGTAATTAAGCATTTTGTTCTCGACGTCGACGATGCCTATCCCGCATCCTCGTTGTCGACTCGGCGTAGGACTCATGCTTGAGCCGAGGGGCCATGTCCGGAACTGGGCTCGGCCGGGCTGGTACTGGGTTGTGCTACCTTCTGGTGAGCGCAGCTTAGTGAGGAGCCAGCCCGTCGTCGACCCGGAGCATCTTTGGTGGCAGTCACGTGGGCCTGCATCGGTGCAGAGGCTTGAGTCCCCCGCGCAGGTGGTACAGCATCGTGTCACGAAGGAGGACGCGCACGTCCAGTGCTACATGGTTGCGTTGGCGGACGACAGGTTCTCCAATACCTGGCAGATTCTTTGGGGATCTCACCGGAGCTATGATCCGATGATGGTTCCTTCTCTTTGGGTGTCCACCGCGGCCACTGAACCTAGAGGAGCTATTATTCTAGATGTATTAGTGATATTATATGATGATCTTTGCTACAAACTACTATATATGTATTCGATGATGGATTATTAATTACCTATTAGTTATTTGCTTATTGAATGCAAAAGATGAGTGTGGTCTGTTCTACAAACTACTATATATGTATTCGATGGTGGATTAGATGATGATCTTTGCTACAAACTAGGTTCGATGATGATCTTTGCTACAAAATACTACAAACTACGAATTTTAGGTGTTTTAGTTGTTATATGATGATCTTTGCTACAAACTACTATATATGTATTCGATGATGGATTATTAATTACTGATTAGGAAATGTCTGACGACGAAAGGGAATTTGCTATGTGCGAGTACTGCGAAGATAAGCGCGGTCTGTACGACAGGCCTCACCTGGTATAAGGTCGGCGCTTCAGCATCAAGGTCCAAGAGACCTTCGATGTTGAAATGGTACGCAACGACGACAAGTGTTTTTTGTTACTTTTTTGAATGACTTCTCTGCTTCTTCAACGTGTAATTTCCGTCTTTTACAATTCGACTAGCTTATCCCATGCCATGCAAGACGCTATGTCTTGGAGAAGATGGGTTTTGAAGATCATGAAAGCATGGAGACAAAGATAATTCAACTAAGGACCCATCATGGTTATGATTTTGCCGTGAATCTATACAATTCTGTGAACTCATCCAATTTTGGTTGCCTGAATTGGGAAGCCCTTTGCAAGGCGTATGATTTTCATGAGGGTATGCTTCTCACCTTCGATCTTTGTGATCCTGACATTGACGAAAAGAATATGACCATTTGGGTCCTTGTTGACACACTTCCAATTCTACCGTTGTGTGAGTTTCTCAAACATAATTATTAAGTAATTTATATTGTTTATTTCAAAATAGTTGACAGCTTATTTCCATTGACAGCTTATTTTCATCCTACAAAAAATGTACGGAAGATGGTAGACAGAACCTACTACTACAATGATGAAGCACAATTAACTTATAAGGAGAAAGATGGTCTTATCACATTTTTTACTGATCTCCAGAATTACAATAGCTATTATCGAATTCCTCAAAATTATGGTCAATATGTGCCACTAGTGCGCACGGTGTGCTACGGTAACATCAATGGAGATAGCATGGTAATATTTTCTACTATTACCACATTCGTGCATCTTTTGCATAAATTCTTCTAAAACTAAACTACATTGCTAACTACAAAGTTATTACTATGTTTTTGAACAGAAAATCCCGATGGATTGTGTGCCTCATCTGATGTTGCCGAGAGGTCGCGTTGATGTTATGAGATTACGGCTACCATGGCCAGGTCCGTCGCAGTATCCACATCACTCCTGTCCATACAGGATTTCTAAAATCAAGGAAGCCATGATAATAAATGATTGGGAAAAATGTTTCGACCATCGTACAGAGCTACTTGGAAGCAACATTGTGTGTAGACCAAGACTTGGAGACAGGATGATCTCTGTTCTTCATTATGGAGAGTCCATTTTCCTTAATGGAGAGTCAATTCCTATCTTGTTTTATGATATTTTACCAAAGAGAGGGTAGAGTAGGTCCTATGAGAGGAGTAGGTCGTAGGTAGAATGTGTTATTATGTGCTACAATGTGTTAGAGTTGACGAGGAGGAGGAGGAGTTGTGATTATGACTAGTGACCAACTTGTTATATGATGTCTCATTGACGAACATTATTTGGTGGTGATGACTAGTGGTAATGAATATGCTATCTAAACAGACTAGTTCATGATGAGTTGTTATTGTATAAAAGATATACCTGTTTAAACATGTACAAAGCTAAAATACGAAAAAAAAACATAAATTTTAGCAGTGGCGCGGGCCAAAATATTACCAACAACGCTCATTTACCAGTAGCGCTTTCCAGAGGCACGCTACTAGTATCTGAACATACCAGTAGTGCTGGCCTAAACAAGCGCTACTGCTAAAAAATAGCTATAGCGCCGTAGCAGTAGCGCGCCTGCCCGCTCTACTAATAGCAAAAAATCGAGTGCTACTGATAAGTGTTTTCCTAGTAGTGTAAAGAAACAAAACTCAAACTACTCTTTATTATATATCTCAAACACGATTACATCGATAGATAGATCACTAAGCAAACACTCGAAAAGAAAAGATCAAACTAAGATTTTATTCGACAACCTGCACTTCTAGGGGATCATCCCCGACCTAAGTACGTTCATCGATCAAGGCTTCCCATCTTTTTAAATGGGTGACCAAATATGCTTTCAAAACCCATCATTGATAATGTTCGTGCGGGTGAAAGAGTGACAACATAGTTGCTAAAATCCAATTGCAGCCTCTTTACCAAAGTCTTTGCAGTGTTTCTTCGAGCAGAGATTGATGCCATGAAGAAGATGTTTTCAAGAGATTTCATTGTAATTCTTAGCCACATGAGTTGCTTTGTATTTTCTTGGATCTTAGGTCCAAATCAATGTACCTGTAATTGTTATGAGTATGAATAAAGTTACAACTGTTTCTAAAAAATCTATTTAAGGAGCACATTTTGAAAAGGTCACTCCCACCTCCTCATTTTACGACAAGTGTCGCGCTGCATGTGCTCACTTGTTGCAATATGAAAGTTTTCCCTTTCTTCATAGATTCGTTTATTTAAAATATTTTATCTCTTAAACTGTTCATCCAAATCTCAAACCATTTACATCATTGGATTCCTCACGTCGCGATCTTCAAAATTATATCCCATGTTGATAGGTTTTAACGAACTTTTTTTCATGAAAAAAACCGGACTGAAAAACCGAACCGGGAGCCATGGCTATGCTTCTCGTGGAAGGAAATCGGTGCCTCTCGCGGAAGCCAACCCGTGGCTCTCATGGAAGGAAAAAATGAAAATGTGTTTTTTCGATTCAGGGAGGCCCAGCGCAAAAGCAAATCCAGGCTTCTCTGGGAAGCAAACCCACGACTCTCGTAGAAAGAAAAAAAACACGTTTTTTTTCATTTCTGAGAGGTACAACAGTGCCTCTCGTGGAAGGAACAAAACGCCTTTTTTTACGAAATGCACAACCGGTAAGCAAATCCATCCCTCTTGCGAAAGCAAATCCAAGCCTCTCGCGGCTCGGGGAAGCAAATTCGTACCTCTCCCTGATGCAAAAAGAAATCTGTTTTTCACGCATTTTTTAAGAAACAAATTGGTCCAAAAGTTAAGAAAGACCGATGAAAAGCCAAAAAAACCCAAAAAACACCATCTAAAAAACCAAAAACATGTGCGGAAAATATAAAAACAAAAACGATGGGAACATCCAGAGCACGAACGTGACGGAGAGCGCGACAAGTGGCACGCTCTCAACCCAATCTGAGTGACCGTTGGGAGGCTACTGAAGGAGGGCTCCTACGTTAGTTGCTCCCACGTTCCCTAAAAGAACATAGCATCAGGGACGTGCGAATCGTGGGTGTGTACATGGGGCTTATAGTCAACCCATACATTTTGTTTTTCATTCGGTGTAATCATGGGACTGAATCTATTTTGGTTACTAAAAGTAGAAACTGAATTTTTCTTTGCTAGTGATTAAATCTGAAATTTCTGGGTTTGTTTTTTTATACAATATCGGTTTTGTATTCGGTTCGTCGGTTTTTATGCCCACCCCTAGTTGAGCTGACATGTTTACATATGCTAAAAATACATGTTAGTAAAGTTGTAATTACAATATAAGATTTTCAGAAAGAGGCATAGGCTACCCATCAGGCACATGCCGTTGGATAAGAGCATTTGTAGCAGATCAGGTATAATTCGGTTCTGCAAAATCACTTTAGGGTATAATTTTGTGGGAACGTGAAGATCCTGGCAGAACAGATCCAGTATAATTCGTACTGCAAATATAAAGCAGTTAGCACTACAAAGATAATACAAAGTTCATCACACAACCTGCGTTCGTTCGTCCTACAAATTAAACCCAGCAGAGGCTAGCTCAATCATCGATGCCGAGGTAGAACTTCTCTTCGGACATGCGGCTCGGCTGGGCATAGGCATGATCTTGGTTTGCGGTGGCGCCTTCTTCTCCGTCTGCCACCTCACGCTCCACGGCGAGGAGCTCCGCATCCACCTCCTGGCACCTCAAGGGTGTGCGTGAAAAGAGCGTCTCGGAGTTTGTTTAAGCCGGCCAGAGGGAACTGCCCGCCGCTGCGGGAGAGGCGGCTACGGTCGCACGCCTACGTACTTGGACAACGATGGCTCGACGGTCGGCTGGTTGTAGCTGTCGGCCTCTGCGTCGTACCGGGCGAGCTTGCGTGTCGTCGACCCGCCATGCCAGCGAGCATCACCAGCCATGGAGGAGGAGAAAAAACGGCAGATTCAAGGCGGGATTTGACGGCGGAGTTCGGGTGTGGTAGCGGCGGCACGGTGGGATTGTGCTGGAGGGATAGGGTTTGCGTTTGGTAAAAGGGACACGAAGCCAGAGATATAGAGTTGGCAAGGTCGGTTTGCGGGACACCTGTACAGGCTAATTTTAGTGGAACTGTTTGGGCCGCAAAAAGATGAATCCGGTAAAATGGCTGGGATTTTGCGGGAGGCGTGGTTTTGCGGGATCTGCTAGAGATGCTCTTTTTTTATTAAAAATAGATCTGCTAGAGATGCTCTAACGAAACATTAGTTGCGCCCTATAATTGTTTGGATATCATTTATTTAATTATTTCGAGATTGGCTATCATTTATTACTGCAAATCTATAGCCAATAATGTGTCCGCATGGGTGTTGCGGTTGTAAGATCATGTTCTTATACTAATAACTTATGCCAGGCTGGCCCCTCATTAATTTCCCTAATGTATTGCTACTTTTTGCCTTAACCTTTGACTACTCCCTCCTTTTCGGTTTATAGGGCTCAATTTAAAAATCTCATCAACCAAGGTAGATGATGAGTGGTGGAATACTTCTTGTAATTTACAAAAGTAGCCAATTAATGGTCTTGTTTTTTTCAAACAATTATATTTATCAATGTATTAATTGCAATGTATGCATGCATAAATTACATGCATTGGTCATTTTTCTCTTAGTACTTGCATGCAATGATTTAATGTACCTTTTAATCTGAAAGGGAACAACCAAATTGAGCCTTATAAAATGGAAAAACTAAAATTTTGAAATAAGGCTTATAAAGCGGAAAGAAGGGAGTATATATGTTCGTGTAGAGCAAAGGAGACTATATATGACCGTAGGGTCAAGCAACCAATCTGAGAGAACCAGCGGGTCGAAGATCCCCTCAATGAAAGCCCCTCCAGGGGTGATTCATTTGGAGATGGGAGGGGATTACGAATCACTAACTAACTCGTCCAAGAACACAAAGGACGAAGCAACGAGCAAGTACTTCTCCAATAACCTGGCAAAGCCCAGAAAAATGAAATGGAAGGAGGTTGATGTTCCGGCCTGGATGAAGGAGCTCAAATTATTCAAGGAAGGGGACTGGAAGGTCCTCGTCAATAAAAGAGAAAATGGCAGGACAGACTGGGTAATTCGTTCTCCAATCCAAATCTGGGCATGAACAGCGAATTGATTTGATTGATCCTGGAGAAGTACATAGCTATAGGGTGTATCTGGGTGGACACGGTCCAGGCCGGTCCGGTCCCGGTCCGAGCTGTCGTTTGGACCGGCCGCCGGCGGTCCGGTCCGGACCGGACCGAGCAGTGCAGCGGTCCTTATTCTAAGGACCGGACCGACAGATGAGAAGCTCGGTGCGGACCGGCGGTCCTCACGGTCCCGGCGACGTCCAGTCACTGACATGTAGGCCCAGGATGTCGGAGAGGTCGTCGAAGCAGCAGCGCGGTCGCCGGAGCCGAAGAAGACACAGATGAGGCGCGGGGGCGCGAGGGAGAGGCACGGGGGAGAGAGGGAGTGAAACGGCCGCATGGAGGAGATGTTGCCGCTCCTTCTTCTACCTCTGACTACTCTTCCTTTTGTGGTTTCTCTCAAACACACACCCATGGAAGAAACTTCCAGAAAACACACACACACGTACAAGGAGAGCCCTAAGGTCTTTGCACTGAAGCATTCTTCCGTGAGAGCACAAGCGCTACATTCTGTTCATTAACCAAAGGAGTATATATATACAAGGACCCATGCACTCACGCCACAAAGGCCACGTCCTGGAGTCACTCCACGAAGCGGACGGCCACGCCAATCGACAACTACTCACTAGCACTAACGAACTCCAGCATGCACCCCCATAACTAATTAACCCAAATATCTTGACTCCAGCTAAATGTCTAGCTGGCCAGGCTTCAACCTCTTACATATTTGGTTTCAACTTGATCATGCAGNACCCATGGAAGAAACTTCCAGAAAACACACACACACGTACAAGGAGAGCCCTAAGGTCTTTGCACTGAGGCATTCTTCCGTGAGAGCACAAGCGCTACATTCTGTTCATTAACCAAAGGAGTATATATATACAAGGACCCATGCACTCACGCCACAAAGGCCACGTCCTGGAGTCACTCCACGAAGCGGACGGCCACGCCAATCGACAACTACTCACTAGCACTAACGAACTCCAGCATGCACCCCCATAACTAATTAACCCAAATATCTTGACTCCAGCTAAATGTCTAGCTGGCCAGGCTTCAACCTCTTACATATTTGGTTTCAACTTGATCATGCAGTACTATAGCGTGGCAGCTTAAGTGTCCATTGCGCCTTGCCGCTTCTCACGGCATCGGCGTATCGCATGGCACAATCAGCATCTCGTCGCCCTCGCCGCATCGCACGGCAGCCCGGCATCTCGCCTCCTTCGTGCACAACCAAAGCTTCACCAGCCAACATCACCCTACTACCATCTAAACTACATGCACATAGTAAAACTAAATACGCGGATACATGAATCAAGATTAAACCTAACAATTTCTCCTGTAATCTTGATTCTCCAATCTCCGATGCGGATCATCGCCTCCACTTCCAGCATGTAGCAATTTCTCCTTGCCGAGGACGACGACATCGCAGCGCCGGACACCCCCGTGCACCATCTTGTTGTGGTCGACGCCGTCGCAGCGCCGAACACCACCATGCACCATCTTGTCGTGGTCGACGCCGTCGCAGTGCCCATCACCACATCGTCCTGCCGCACGCAGCGGCCACCTCATGACGTGGACGATGCCTTCGCAACGCCGATCACCACACCGTCGCAACGACCCGTCTTGTTGATGGCATCACACCACCCTAGACAACATCGTCGATGATCTTGACGCCGGTCCTCATGACGGCTTCGCGCCGTCGTACCTCCCAACGGCGTCACACCATTGTCTTCTTGTGGCAGCTTCGCGCCTCCATCTCCATCTAGCGGCATCGCACCGCAGCCGGCCCTCAGCGGCATCGCGCCGCCAACGACCTCCACCTCACGCCAATGTCCTCTACCTCACATGGAGTCCGCCGCGTTGCCGTCGCCGCCACAGATCGACAAGGCTTTGATGCCAATTGTTGGCGCCGCCTCTTGCAGCGCCGCTCCTTCTTCTACCTCTCACTACTCTTTCTCTTGTGGTTTCTCTCAAACACACACTCATGAAAGAAACTTCCAGGAAACACACACACACACGTACAAGGAGAGCCCCAAGGTCTTTGCGCTGAGGCATTCTTCCTTGAGAGCACAAGCGCTACATTGTTTTTTCTGGCCCTCTCGGCCTTATCTTCTCATTAACCAAAGAAGTACATATATACAAGGACCCATGCACTCACGCCACAACGGCCACGTCCTGGAGTCACTCCAGAAGCGGACGGCCAGGACAATCGACCACTACTCACTAGCACTAACAAACTCCAGCATGCACCCCCATGACCAGCGGGCGGGCAGCATATTCTCAACTGCCACATGACCCAGCCATGCATGCAGTAACTAATTAACCCAAATATCTTGACTCCAGCTAAATGTCTAGCCGGCCAGGCTTCAACCTCCTACATACTTGGTTTCAACTTGATCATGCAGTACTATAGCGTGGCAGCTTAAGTCTCCATCGCGCCTTGCCGCTTCTCGCGGCATCGCCGTATCGCACGGCACCATCAGCATCTCGTCGCCCTCGCCGCATCGCACGGCAGCCCGGCATCTCGCCTCATTCGTGCACAACCAAAGCTTCACCAGCCAACATCACCCTACTATCGTCTAAACTACATGCACATAGTAAAACTAAATACGCGGATACATGAATCAAGATTAAACCTAACAGGAGAGGGCGAGCAACCGCGCGGGAAAGCGGGGGAGAGGGCGAGCAGCCGCGCGAGGGTGCGGTGGCGCGGTGACGGGGAGAGTGAGGCAGCGCAGGGGAGAGAGGAAGCAGCCCGTGCGGCGCCATGGGGGTGGACTGGGATGTACGAGGATGGCGGCTAGNAGGCAGCGCAGGGGAGAGAGGAAGCAGCCCGTGCGGCGCCATGGGGGTGGACTGGGATGTACGAGGATGGCGGCTAGGTCACGCACGCACGATGTACACGTATTGGACTCTCATGATTAAATCAAATTGGGCTTGGCCTTTGGTGCTCCGAGCCGGACCGAGCTTTTGTCGGACCGGACCGACCTAGTTTCGGTCTCCTTTTCATGGACCGGACCAACCATGTTATTTGGCGAGCCAGGACCATACGGTCCGGTCCATAACAGGCCGCGAGCCGGGCCGAAAGCCTGCTCGTCACGTCCACGCTGAAGGGTGTATGTATACCTCCCCTGCAAGGTACGACTGTGGTCATAGAATTCACATAGGTAGGCAGGCGAGATCAGTTTTTTCTTTTTTGAAGATCTGTTTCCATGGACGCGTCGCAACACGGCTGTATTTTTTCCCTCGGCGGCGCGCCCTAGTGCTAGCCACCCAGGCAAGGGTGCCGGCCAGCGATCCCGTCCCTCTCGTTATGTCACTTCCTCTGCCATAGATGCTCATACAGTATTATATACGGTAATCATCTATCGATCCATTCTGTGCTTGAATCGAGAATATAAAAGTCATCTACTGGATGTGTTGTTTTTCTGGTAAAAGTTTCAATTTCCTCGCTAAAAGAAACTGTCTGCATATATGCTCATACAGTATTATATACGGCATTTATCAGAAGGTTCTCTCGTTTAGTGTGGTTGTGCCTATCCACATAGAATACTTAGATGATCCATTTTAACTGCAAATATCCTTGTGCAAAAATCCTCATGTGATATAAACCTAGATGATCCATTTCAGCCACAAATCGATCTCAGCCAATAAAATGTATGTACATACTGTAATTTCTTTTTGGTACCAAATTACTGTGTTACCTCAACAGTAAATTGTAGCTTCATCTGGACAAATGGCTTCTTCTATTTGATCAAACTGAATCAGCCCATTTTAACTGCACTGAAAAATATAATAGCAAGAAAGTTACATTTCCATTGTATGCATATTTTTTCTCTTTTTATTTTTAATTGTATCCTGAACACTCTCTCGTGTAGTTTATAGATGTTGTGTTATCTTATTTTCATTTTTCTGAGTTCATATGAATTAGTTATGAATTTTCAAAGTTTTGGTCAAACAGTCAAAGGGCATTCGAGGGACCACGACGGAAAAAGTAAGGGCAAAATTGAGCAAGCTCGAAAAGTAAGGGCAAAACCCGTGGGTAGGAACCAACTAGGGGTAAAAATGCAATTGTCCCAATTAACAATGAATAATTTGTAGATATTTATACATATACTTACTATTACATTATGAATGCTTTACATGCCACTATACTTTGGATTAGCTATCTAGTACCTTCAGTTTTGCTAGATCGCTTATCTTTCCAGAGTGTTTTGTTGGCAACATGGCCATACTTATGTGTCTCGCGGCTTGTGTTCTGTCCTAGAAATATTGTGTTTCTTAGCTATTTTTATTTTCATTCAGATACACACGCACACGGACAAAGAAGAACAAAAGTAAAAGAACATATTTTTAGCTTGATCCTGCTATTCTAGTTGCACATGGTTGATGAATGACTTGTACCTTAATTTCTCAAAATTATATTTTTCTTGCAGAAGTACATCCATCAGAGATATCACAAAACATTTCGCTCAGCACCCGGTGTCCGTTTCTTCCTGGATGGCAAACAGATGAACCAGGTGTTTAAAGGAGAAAAACTACAAAAGAAGGTAACCATGTATTGTACTTTCTCCAAAAATTTACAGTAGAAATGTAACACTATGTACAATTATCTTCTCTTAGTATTGGGCATTGAAGTTTGTCAAGTAGGGTACACATTCATGTGCCCTATACATCGACTGTACGTTTTACAGTAAACCAGCATTTAAAGTATAGATGGATGTATGCAAAAGCTCAAGACAACAAGTATGCATATATATACAGCCTTCGCAAATAATGACGGATGCCCTTGTTCCTTTCCTTCTTCCATTCAAGCTACTCCGTTGTCAATCTAAAGTAAAGATTATGTGGTTTTCCTACCTTTGAAAGGGAATTAATTTTGTTTCCTTCATGCAACCCATGCAATTTTCTCTATTTGTACATGTACTGTTTAATATTTTAGTTTTGAAGATCTGTCTTCACACATTTTCATTTGTTTATGTTATGCAGAAGAAGAATGATCCCAGTGGTCAGGCAAGTGGTATGAACCCCAACTATATATACAACTTTGATTGCTTGAGTTCACACATTCCTGTAATTTTGTATTGCAACTCTAGATATTTACCTCATATAGACACACAATTTACCAATTCCATTATTTTATATTGTGAGACTAAATTTTTAATTATTTTGTTTAATTGAAGTGTTTCCTTATTCTAGAACATTATATTACTAGCTTCAACTAACCCAATATTTGTAAAGCAGGTGCAAGTAAACCTAGAAGACGAAGGAAGGCTGCTCATACTAGGACAAGGGCTTTGACGCTTGGAAAACCATTCCACTATGTGCCCGAGAAGCTCCCAGTATGTTTCATAAAACCTATGAAATATTCATGAGATGAATAATAGCAGTTTGTCTAGTAGTCTAGCTACACACTGCGATATGTATCTTTGGTGCTTCGCATGAGAGCAATCTGAACCTCATGGAGGAATATGCCTGTTTTGATGAGTTTTCTTATTTGCTATTATGTAAGCTCGACAGTTACACACCGGACATTATGTCGCTGGCTTTAATAAATGGACCAGTATTTTTTACACAATAGTACGTTGTTGTATTGATTGGATCTTTTTTTATTTGTTCAGCTTATACTAGTGTTAAGGAATACAATTATATTCGAAAATAGCATGAGAAAATTATAAAATAAATATGCAGTTCTTCAAGCATAAGCTGAACAACTACACATGAAGTGTATTGTCTTGACATATATATCTAAGCTAAATCTAGGTACATAAGCTAGAAGTAAACTTGTATTTAAAGTGATGCAATTAGTTTAAAAGGTAACATAAGCATATAACAGGTAGTACATGGATATATTCAAAAGTTCTATTAGCTCAGCTCCAACATCAGACTCTCATTAACACTAGTATCACCGGAAATTGCATAAAAAGGGAGCATACTCACACGCAGCTCAACCACGAGGCATGCAGGCTAAAGTTAGTACTCCCATTCATTCGGCCTTGCAAGCCAAAAGTTGTGATACCTGCTTGAGTCTTCCACTAATAGGAAAAGGGCTATAGATAGGATTGACACTAATGGCGCATCAGGGATGTAGTGCGCCACTACTATATACTAATGGCGCACTAGTTGGTGATGCGCCATTAGTGTGGAAGACACTAATGGCGCACCAGACAAACGATGCGCCACTAGTAATAAAGTTTTTTTTCATTTTTACATACATACTAATGGCGCATCCGACCGAAGTGCGCCATTACTAGTTCTAACAAGTAATGGCGCACTAGACAGACAGTGCGCCATTAGTATATTTTTTCATGGGCATTTTTTGAATTTATGAATATTTTTCAAATTTGATGATATTTTTTCATATCCAATATGAAAAAATATTGAATATTCATGAGGACACTCGATCTCGACCCCCCTCCCTCTTGATAGCTATCCGATCCCCCTCGCCAGATCCCCCTCGCCGCCGAGCACCCCACGCACCCTTCCCCGCTCCACCGCCGCCGAGCACCCCCCGCACCCTCCCTCGCTCCACCGCCGCCGCCGACACTCCGCACCCTCCCCAACTTTTTGATGATATTTTCAAATAAAAAATTTGATGATATTTTCAATTAACAAAAATTGATGATATTTTCAAAAAAAATTTGATGATATTTGATGATATCTTCTGTTCTAATCCTCATGAAAATAACAAATTTGATAAAAAAAATTATTAGATGCAACAAGAAATAATGAATTTTTTTTTACTAATGGCGCACCCTAGGTGGGTGCGCCATTGCTGTCAGAAAAAAAAAACTACTAATGGCGCACCAGAGGGTGGTGCGCCATTGCTATAGTGTGTACCCCTTCGCCCGATCCCCCCTTCCCTCTCCCCCTCGCCAGTTCCCTCTACCTCGATCCACCGCGCCGCTCCTTCCCTCGTCCCTCCCTCCACCGCGCCACCGCCGCCGCTGCCCCGACCCACTGCGCCGCAGCCGCCCATGCGCCACGCCGCCTCCCTCCCTCTCTCCCCCGCTCATCCCCATGCCCCCACGGGGCGGCGACCTAGGGTTAGGAGCAGGAGCTCGCCGCCGCCGCCCCGTCGTGCCGCTGCTGCTGCTTCTTGATCGGTTTTATTAGTTGGTGAATGCGCATTAGGTTCTTGTTTGTCAGTTAAATTCAGTCACCATTCTGAATTTTGACAGTACTCTACAAACTGCTTCAAAATTAGTCCACACAAACAAGTGCATTTTAATTGTAAAATGGCAAAGATTATCAAAGTTTTCCTTGGCCGCATTCTAGCGTGAGTGATCATCAAAGTTTTCCTTGGCCGCATTCTAGCGTGAGTGATCATCAAAGTTTTCCTTGGCCGCATACCAGAACTGTCCACTTTTTTTCTAGTGCAAAAAAAATACCTATGGCCTGCACACTTAATTTTACAGGAGTAGCGCACACTGAACATTCATCAAGTGTTCCTGCTTCTCTGAATGGTATGTGCAGTTGTGTTTCTGAAGTTTACAGGGGATGTTAGAAATTTGATAGTCGTTGGAGGAGTTGCTTTAGTTAGTTTGATGGTTTTTCGATCATGACAGTGGTTATCGCATGGACTGGTTTGCAGATACAAGGCCTGAAATAAACTGCTCTTGAACAATCTTCAACAGAAAGAGAGCAACCTGAATTTGTTTTTCCATGCATTACAAATTGCATTCTATGCATTTCACAACAATCTGATGATACTCATCGCACGACTTATCTTCCCTTTACACCTTGTACCTAACGTTGCTGCTAGTTAGTTACCTTTCAGATTCTTAAAGAACAAATTCAGTCTTTGCCGCCTGTTGAAGGCTGTTCAAATTCCTAACTGATGAAATAATTCGTCGAAACTGAAAGAAACGATGCCAGTTTCAGACCACATATGGAAATATGAGAAAGGCCGAGCTACATGCAATAGCTAACATGACAAATGCCTACAAATGCCTAACATTTTAATTGTAAATGCCTATTGCAGATCTTGTGAGAATTGTAGTGCTTAAACTGTCTGCTTTAAGAATCAGCTAGCAGATTTTGGTTAGCTGTAGCAGGAGAGTGCCTGCTGATTAGTGTTTAGCATGGAAATGGTGGTCTCAACTGGAAGTTGCCACTTGCTACATACACTGTGTTTGATTATTGCCAACGTTCCTTACTTTGATGATTCAGAGCTAAACTCTATCACTGTGTTGCAAGGTTACCGTGTCGGAACTTGTAGTCTTCTGAATAGCTATAATACCTAGGTTGTTGTTGTTAATTCACTTATATTTTGTTCCCAGTAGCTACCTGCATTTGTTGGGACCTAAGCTCCATTTGCATTCAGGGTCATATTTTTGCTGAACACTTGATTTGTGTTTCCCTTGGTCCATAAAAAGGTTTTGTTGAATTACTGTGCCGTGAACATAGCAGATCCACCATGGAACTCATTCATATATCTGCTGTGTGTTATTATTCGTCAGTTTTTGTTATGAAAAAGCTGTGAGTTTTGAGGTGAAGTAGCACGGAACAAAAGTTTGATGTGTTCCAAGTTGAATGACACCATCTCCATGTGTATGCAGTAAGCTGGATGACTAAACTAGCTCATGCTCAAGTTGAATGACACCATCTCCATGTGTATATGATATTGATATGAAAGATGGTGCAAATACAAATCTCCCAATTAGGGAGTTTTTTGAGCTCTTTCTTTTTCATTTCCTACTATCCTTATCCTAATTATCTTAAATTGTTATGATGTGTGTAACAGGATTATATCTTGGATTTGCTAGTGGACTTTGGGAGTTTCTTAGCCAGCTTGGTGACTCCATATTTTTCACTATTTCAGCAAGTCTTTTGTAAGCATTAAACTTTCAGCACTACATTTTTATCTTATGTGTACATCTGTTTGCTTCCTAAAATAGGAATGGGCCTCCTTTCCTATATATGTGTATGATGATCCTCCTTTCCTACAGTAGTATAGCACTTGCAGTAGTATGGCACTTGCAGTAGTATGGCACTTGCAGTAGTGGTGCCTACGCAAGATACAGTTCAGATTTGAATTGTTTCAGAAATTGGTATGACCAAAGATGCTATTGTATATAAATGGG
>CAJFDF010001684.1:0-21479 GCA_904067115.1 Aegilops sharonensis | reverse complement strand
GTTTTACTTTGTCGTTGACATGCCTTTTGTTCATGGCTCTTAACTGTAAGGTACATTGATTTGAAGTGCGTCAAACATTTTTTACATAATATAACATTTTTTAAATGCAACATACATTTTCTTGAAACGAGTGAATAGCTTGGAAATGTCACATAATTCTTTTGAATGGTACAAACATCTTCTAAAACTTGAGCAAACTTTTTTACACAGCATGAACATTTGCTAAATGTGGGATGAACACTTCTGAAATATTAAATAAGTTATTTTTCACAATAATGTATGTGGCTTCAGTTTAGCCATCACATTACCTTCACTAGTGTAGTTGGCTTCAGCTTAGTGTATAATTCGATTTAGCCATCACTCTATTTTCACGAGCGAACACCAAGTCTTGAGTTTGTTGCACCACTCTCTCCACGTCATACAGACGTTCATCACTTGCACTTGTCAATGTATAATAAAGACCAATGTAAACGTACTTGTCATTTACGCTTAGAAAACTAGCTAATGCCTAAATGCTAAAGAAACAAAACATGACGGATTGGCACTAAATCTTACAATAGGAATTAGTTACCATCTCGTGTTGGGAATCACCCATCATAGGCACCAAGAAATGTTAATTTCATCTTCTGAATTTTTGTAGTTGCATTCATCCCATAGTGTGCATCTTCCACAACATGGAGACATCATTTAGCCTGGCCACCTATAGCAATAAAAAGTCGAATGTGAAGAGATTTCATATACGACCTGATGGATCAAGAGAGGGAGAGAGCAAAGCTGCACACCAACCAATTGACGGAGGATTACCGGCAAAGATCATAATGAAATGGAAGGTGAGGAAGTCCAAGATAAAACTATGGCCGAGATCATACTCAAAAATTAAGACTTGGAACTCTCTCGTTGTTTGAAAATATAAGTGTTTTATTAATTGAATTTATAACCTCATTAAGAATAATGATTAATATAAAACTTAAGCTCCCACCACCTTATTCGCCTCTCTTCTTGATTGAAGATTTTGTTGGACTAAATCTTGTCTTCTCTTTCTAGCCGACCGGAGTCAACAGAGCACTATGATGCCAGGAAAGAGAGGCGTGACCCAGCCCGAGGTCCTGCACGAGAAGACGATTGAAAAAAAATACTCATAAGTTGGCGCTGAAGGACGTCGTCCGCTGCCATGCCATCACCATGTAATGATGTAGTCTGACATCCACACCCTCATTCTTGCTTGAGCACCACAGCCGCCAGCCATTGCTCTGCATTGTCGATTGCCACATGCAGACCACCACCCTCATCGCCGTTCGTGACGTTGTTGCGCGTCAGCAGCTCTGACCTTTTCTCCCGGGCTCTGAACATGATTCTCAAGATTGTCGGAAAGGCTCCTGTGATGGCTTCCTTATCTTGTCTCAGGGTAACTAGTTGTACACTTGTAACCTAGTTATCCGAACTCATGTTCTCCTGTTTACCAGCAGTCCACCCCATGCAGACTGCACTAGCGTATTTATGGTGCCAGTGACATTATGGGAGGCGCTGGAGACAGCATTGTGCTTGACATAGAATCAGAGTCTTTCCAACGGATGCGTGGTTCACCTCGGTCGTGCCATGACGCGAAATTGTTCGATAAGGAGGGTACACTTGCTTTATTGGGTGGCTTCACTCCTAGGCCAACTTCTAACAATGTGTGGGTGATGCAGGATTACGAGGCTAGAGAATGGGCCTTCAAGTACCGGATTGACCTGTCAACGATGGAGGCACCAAAGACAGATCTATTCAACTTCCTCCGAAAAGAAAAGGATAATATCGTAATAGTCCACGACGTAGCTGTTGAACAATATGGCTCTACTAAACTAGTAGCCTTTTTCAACAAAAAGCACGTGCTACCCTACGATATGTTGAACAATGGAATGAGTCAGTATTGCATGTTGCTTACTGACCACAATCTCAAAGAGGGTATCGTTCCAATTCTAGGGCATGAGATGCAAAAAGACCAGGGACATTAAGTTTCCGCTCGCGTGTTCATACGCATCCTCGTGAATAGTGACATCTAAAAAAATAGTTAACAAAATATACATAATCTGAAAAAAAAATTACGAGCGAACATTGACGAACTTTGAACATGCGTGCAAATTTCCATGATGAAAAAACATGTCAATATGCTTCCGTAGGAAAAACAAAATTGATTCTCAATGTTTTGTTTTTTCATGAAAATTTGCACGTATGTTGATAATTCATCAATGTTTGTTTCAAAAAATATCAGTTTTTTATTTCTTTTACTATTTTTCTCAATTTTATTTTTCACGAGGGTGCATATGAGATCACGAGTAATATCTCTAGTCTCTATTCTCCACGGGACATATCTGAATGGTCATGACTTCTGTATTGCTTTTCCCTTGACATGACTTTTGTTCGTAGCTCTTTTTTCGAGAATTCATCCGATTAACCAGTTAACTTGCCGATTAATCCCTACTCGTAGGGTCACCGAGTAGCCTATAATCCGATAAATCGTCCGATTAGTTGGTTAAATGGCCGATTAACTTGCCGATTAGCCGATTAATCCCCTACTCACCAGCCAACCGAGCAGCTACCAGTTAACGATTTCCTCAACAATGCTTTTTACTGCAAGGTACATTGATTCTGAAGTCCACGAAACATTTTTTACATTGTATAACATTTTTCAAAATGCAACGTACATTTTCTTGACACGAGTGAATATCTTGGAAATGTCACACAATTCTTTCTGAATGGTACAAACATTTTGTAAAATTTGAGCAAACTTTTTTACACAACATGAACATTTTTTTAATGTGGAATGAACATTTTTGAAATGTGGAATGAACACTTTTAAAATATTAGATAAATTATATTTTCAAACTTATGTATGTGGCTTCAGTTTAGCCATAAATGTATCTTTACTAGAGTATTTGGCTTCAGTTTATTGTATAATTCGATTTAGCCATCACTCTGTTGCACCACTCTTTTCACGTCCTAATCACTTGCACTTGGCAGTGTATAATAAAGACACAATTAAATGTACTTGCCATTAAGGCTTTGGAAAGTAGCTAATGCCTAAATGCATAAGAAACAAAACATGATAGATTGGCACTAAATCTAACAATAGGAATTAGTTACCATATCGTGCTGGAAATCACCCATCATAATCACCAAGAAATGTTTACTTTCATCCTCTAAATTTTTTTAGTTATATGCATCGCGCGTTGTGCATCTTCCACAACATGGAGACATCATCTTAGCTTGGCCACTTGCAGCAACAATAAGTGGAATGTGAAGACATGAAGAAATTTCATATACGGCTTGATGGATCAACAGAGGGAGAGAACAGAGCAGCACACCAACCAATCGACGGTGGATTACTGGCAAAGATCACACTAAAATCGGAGGGGCGGATTTCCAAGATAAAAACTATGGCCGAGATCATACTCAAAAATTAAGACCTGAAACTCTTTCGTCATTTGAAAATATACCCGTTTAAATAAGTGTATCTATAACCTCGTTAAGAATAATGATTAATGAAAAACATAAGCTTTCTATCACCTTACTTGCCTCTCTTCTTGATTCAAGCTGTTGTTGGACAAATCTTGTTGTGTCTTTCCAGCCGACCGGAGTCAACGGAGCACTACGATGTCGGGAAGGAAAGGCGAGACCTTATGCGAGGTCCTACCCAAGAAGATCATTGAAAAAAATACTCATAGGTTGCTGCTGAAGGACGTGGTGAACTGCATTGCCATCACCATAACATGACGCAGTGTGACATCCACACCCGCATTCTTGCATGAGACCCACGGCAACCAGTCGTCGCTTCCCATTGTTGCTGGCCACATGCGGCCCACCACCCTTGTCGTTGTTCATGACGTCATTGCCCATCGGCAGCACTACCCTTTTCTCCCGGGCTCCGAACATGATTCTCAAGATTGTCGCAAAGCCTCCTGCGATGTCTTCCTTATCTTCTCTCGTGGTAACTAGTTGTACACCTGTAACCTGATTATCTGCATGCATGTTCTCCTGTTTACCACAAGTTCACCACCATGGAGACTGCACTAGCGTATTTATGGTGCCAGTGACATTATGGGAGGCGGTGGAGACATTAATGTGTGCCTCTTCCACAAGATGGAGACATCATCTTAGCCTGGCCACCTACAACAATAAAAAGTGAAATTTGAAGACATGAAGAGATTTCATATTCGACCTGATGGATCAAGAGAGGGAGAGAGCAGAGCAGCACACCAATCAATCCCTAGACGATTACTGGCAAAGAACACACTGAAATCAGTGGGTGAGGAAGTCCAAGATAAAACTATAGCCGAGATCACACTCAAAAATTAGGACTTAGAACTCTCTCGTCGTTTAAAAATATACATGTTTGAATAATTGTATTTATAAGCTCATTAGGAATAATGGTTAATGTAAAACATAAGCTTTCTATCACCTCATTTGCCTCTCTTCTTGCTTCAAGCTATTGTCGGACTAAATCTTGTCTTGTCTTTCCAGCCGACCGGAGTCGATGGAGAACTACGAGCCGGGAAGAAGAGGCGCGACCCTGGCCGAGGTCCTTCCCAAGAAGATCACTGAAAAAATACTCATAGGTTGCCGCCGAGGGACGCCGGCCGCTGTCGTGCCATCACCATGTGATGAAGCAGTTTGACATCGGCACCCGCATTCTTGCGTGAGCAACACGGCCGCCAGTCGTCGCTCCCCATTATCAATGGCCACATGCGGCCAGCCACCCTCGTCGCCGTTCGTGACGCCTTTGTCCATTAGTAGATCTGACCTTTCCTCCCGGGCTCCGAACACCATTTTCAAGATTGTCACAAAGGCTCCGGTGATGGATTCCTTGTATTCTCTTGGGATAACTAGTTGTGCATCTATAACCCGGTTATCGGCAGGCATGTTCTACTATTTACCACCAATCCACAACCATGGAGACTGCACTGGCGTATTTTTGGTGACATTGACATTATGGGAGGCGATGGAGACATTATTGTGTTCGACATAGAATCAGAGTTATTCCGATGGATGCTTGGTCCACCCAGTCGTGCCATCACGGGAAGTTGTTCGACAAGCAGGGTACAGTTGCTTTATTGGGTGGCTTGACTCCCAGGCCACCTTCTATCAATGTCTGGGTGATGCAGGAATCCGAGGCTAAACTATGGGCCTTTAAGTACCGGGTTGACATGTCAACGGTGAAGGCATCAAAGGCAACTTTATTCAACTTCCTCCAAAAAGAAATGGAATGACTCAGTATTATATGGTGCTTACTCACCACACCCTCCAAGATGTCATGAGAAGCAAAAAGACCAGGGACATTAAGTTTCTGCTCGTGAGCTCATACGCATCCTCATGAACATCCTCGTTGAGCGCAAACCCGGCCTCTGCATAAGTAGAACGTACTCGGCTAACACCGACACAGGTAGACAAACACACAACCAACTAGCAAAGTCACATAAGACCAGAGCTACATGTAGGCGACGAATAAAGAACAAAAAATAAACAAAAATGACCAGACTTCGTGTTTTGCTTTTCCCTTGACATGCCTTTTCTTTGTAACTCTTATTAAGTGTGATGTACACTGTTTTTGAATGGTCAAAATGTTTTTTAAATTACATAAACGATTCTTTTACATTGTATAACATTTTTCAAAAGGCCACATACATTTTCTTAAACGTGTGAACATCTTGAAATGTCACATACCTTTTTCTGAATGGTACAAACATTTCTAAAAGTTGATCGAACGATTCTTTTACATTGCATCAACATTTTTTGTAAATGTGTGAACAGTTTTAGAAAATTAACTTTTTTTCATAATATATGTATTTAGCGCTTTCTGAAATATAGAAAAAGAAAAAGGAAAAAACCACATGTGTGGCGCCATGTCTACTGGCTCCCTATAGGCGACCTCGGCTTCCTGGCCATCCATCTTGCCGTGGCGCCTCCTCCTGCCATGCCTCTTGTATTACGGATGGAGCTCGCTTGCCTCCATCCACACACGGGAACCTCACGCTATGACCTTCAGCTTCCATCTCTTCCAGGCCTGGTTGCGGACAAGCACGGACCCGTCACGGCTCGACCCTCCTCCCTGGCGTCACCTCATTCACTCAACTGACATGCTGCTCTGCCTTGCTCCAATGAGCGCCTTCTCCGTCGCCTTCTTCTTCGACACAGGTGAGCACCTTCGTCACCACTGACCACTGCCATCTCTCTTTCCTCGGGTGTGTCCTCTTGATTTTCCCTCTCCACCAGTAGATGGCACTCAAGCTAGTTAATCTGACGCGACATAACACGCTCATGATGCGCATATATGTCTCCGCCACCGCTGGAGCTTCCGAGGGTCTCGCCTTCCGCATCTAGTTTCTATTAAACTAATATAGTATGTGGCTTTAGTTTAGCCATCACTCTTTCTTCACTAGTGTATTTGATTAAGTTCGGTGTATAATTCTCCAAGTCTTGAGTTGGTTGCATCAACTTTCTACACGTCCTACACACATTCATCACTTGCACTTGTCAATGTATAATAAAGGCCCCTGTAAATGTTCTTGCCATTACTGAGCAATGCAGAAGTTAAGCTTTCTATCATTTTACTTGCTTCTTTTCTTGATTCAAGCAATTCTTGGACTCAATCTTGTCATGCCTTTCCAAGCCACCGTAGTCTGATGGAGCAGTACGAGGTTGGGCAGGAGAGGTGCCACACTGCTCGAGGACCAAACCGGCGAGATCATTAACAAGATACTCATCAGGTTGCTGCCCAGGATGTCGGCCGCTATCGTGTCATCACCATGTCATGGTGCGGCATGACATCCACACCTGCGTTATTGCTTGAGCTCCGCCACCGCCAGACGTCGCTCCCCATTCTCGATGGCCATGGGCAGCCTGCTGCTAGCCTCGTTATCGACCACGACGACGGTGCCCATCAACAGCTCTGGCCTTTCCTCCCGGGCTCTACACACCATTCTCAAGATTGTCTCAGAGGCCCATGTGATGTATTCCTTATCGTCTCTCGATGTAACCAATTGTACATTAACGACCCGGTTACCCGCAACCGTGCTCTCCTGCACCAGCCTCAGAGCAATGCAACAGCATCATCGGTTTCTACTGCATCATCCAACTTGGAAGTATAGAGTGGTTTGGGCCTCACACTCACTCTACTTATCTAATTCCAACTTATATGTCCTCACAGTGGTGAACGGCGAGGCAAGGCAAGTCTGAATAGAAGTTACTTGACAAGTCGCGCTTTTCATACAAGTAGGAAAGTGGCCCGCTCGATGCGCGGGCTAGAAATTTTATATTTCAATAATGAGAACTTATTATCTGATTTGTGTAAAGAAAAATCTAAACTATATGTGATGGTGTTTACAATATAGGACTTATGCAAACATAGTTTTGTCTTGGGTATTTTTGCTTATTTACTCACATACAAAAATATATGTTATCCATTTATCATTTACTGTACTTTCTATCATCAGTCGCATCATGCAAAATATATTTGTATCATTTCTTCGGCATTTTAATCATGTCAAGTTTTAATATTTTCCTTTAAACACAAATTTAATAGTTCTCGTTTTCGTGTAGGCCTAGTTAAATGTGCGGGAAATATCATTACTCTTCTTTGTAAGTAAGCATAGAATGTAAATATTTAGCAAGTATGGCTCACTAAAGCATTAGTATGGAGTACAACTGGTCCAAGAACACACCATTTTCGTCTATGTTTTTTACTTTGGAGTTGGAAATGAAAATTAGAAACATACGTACCTACACATGTTTCTAACATGCCAAAGAAGCAAATATTTAATATTTGATCCACTAATATTTGTCTAATTTTCTTTAGCACCATCAATCTCTTTCTACTCCACTGGACCACGCATCCCCCGCTTCTTGCAAAGCTCTCCTTTTTCATCTATATTTTCTATTTTGGAGTCGAAAATGAATATTAGCCATATATACATACAAAATTTTACTGACATGCGGAAGGACTTTGGTTGTTGCAAGTGACCTCACTGCAGCTTTTTTCACTATGAAATATGTAGACCAGGAAAGTCATGGAGACCAACTAACATTTTTTATGATGAACAGTAGGAAAGAAACATTTTTGTTGCTACTTAATAATTGAAACATCGAGTTCCAAACACTACTAGACTTGAATACTCCTCGCTAATGCGAGGGCATCTCCTATAGGACCTCTTTGGTTTGCCAGATTCTAAAAATGTAATAGATTTTTTCCATGTAATACTCAAAGTATATGAAAAGATATAATCCTCATAAGATCTTTATCTCATTCTTCTTTTTAGAAATTTTTAAAATAGGTTACGGAGGATTGTAGATTTCGTTGGAATCGAAAGAAATTTCCTCCATTTAACTTGCACTCTGTTTCATTTAACCAAAGGTATGAATAATCCCACAAAGAGAAACGTTCCTATTCTTGTGTTTGTGCTGCAATTTTCTATGAACCGAAGTGACCCTTAGTGAGTTGGAAATATACAAATTAAATTTAGGGTTTCATGGATATTCTTATTACATGATACGAAATAACAGGGTTGTATAATTACCGTAAATATTGTGCTGAATAAGATATGAACATTGTGTATTGTTTTACCCTTAACCGCCTACATCATATATCATCGATATACGAAGTTCTTTGTATCCTCCCTGATCAGCAAGGTATATGAAGCAGCCATGGCCAAAACACCCCAACCTGGAATGAGATAAGATCATCTGCATTTACATGTATATAACAGTACAAAGAGAAATTGAGTTTGGGAGTACAAAGAGTTGGTTCTTGTTTTTCACATCTATGCTAGAACCAATTATATGTAAAATTATCATTACGTTTTCCTTGCATAATCAGCTCAAACGAAAGAAACGAAATACATACTATCTGTTATTTCCAAGAATAGATTAAGGTAATATATTAACACCAAAAGAAAGGATCAAGGACAAATTGCCCTAGAATGCTTTAAGAATCAAGTGAAGGTTATAGTCAGTTTTCAACTTTAATTTCATGGTTAGCTATTGATAAGACATTTTAGAATTCAACGCGGCTTCAATAAATATATCCATGAGGGTAAAGAAGGTAAATGGCACCCTCAAGTATGTTCACGAAACAATCGAGGCTAGCAATAACCTGTATGTAATGAAGAATCCCTTTTAGCTAACGAAGCTACTTTAATTCTGTAACATGGTTAAATATAACTGATAGAAATATGGATCACGGAATTCATTTAGGACGAACTATTAAAGCATCTAATATAGGAACATGTCTCAATCAAATTGAAAATTACAAGTCCATATGATCAAGTGCACCTTAGGTTCAGCAACCATGATTGGGTAATATAAGGTAATTTTACAGTTTTTTTATCGACTCAAGTTTTGTTTCAGAACTTTGAAATGACAAGTATTATGAAAAGAGGTACTGCAAATTATCAATGATACAAATTGAAGATATGGTTGTATTGAACAGTTTGTGAGGTAGAAGTATGTTTCTCCACATTCGACGGAATTAACTTAGGAGGGAATCCCTCCCATGTGACCTTACTATTCCAGTCTCCTCTTTGCTCCATCAAGGTTCTAGTAGTGGGTCTGCAAATGATCGTGGTACATCTAGAGATTTCAGTACAGGAAGAATCAACACCGAAGATATTTCGGAAGCAATTAATATGAGCTATAACTTACAAATGTAATTAAAAAAATACGAACTGACCCGTACATTGAGCAACTATTGTCTGTCGGGCCAAAATGATAGATTACTGCTAAATCTGTCCAGTAAGAAGCAACAACATGGCAATATAGTATCTTCTCCCATAGTAACTAAGCAGCAGCTAAGGGGAAAATATGAAAATTAGCATACAGATAGGTATATAGAGGGGAATTTCAGAGCAACCACAAAACTTATGTGTATTTATTTGACAAAAAAATAGTCCCTTATGATCCTTAATAGCCTGAAAATCACAAGACAAGAGATTTTCTTGTTTAAATCAAGCATTGAACTGTGTAGATTATGACGTTGATCTCACCAATATCGCTAGTACGTTAGAATTGATGCCAAATGTAGGGTAATGTCAAGTACAATCCAACCTAAGTTTTCTAATGTCATATATAGTGAATGAGGTTGTTGTGGCATATGTAACAATAAAAACATATATTTATTTTCTTGATCAATGTTTAGTCAATGATAGTTCTTCCACAACATATGCTTATAACACAAAAATACCTTCAGATTCAGTCATATACATACAAAACATTGGAATCGATGGTATTCTAGAACCATAGCGCATCTTGATCTATAAAATAGATTTCCAAGGATATAATACTCATCTTAACTGAACCTTACCAGTGTCATCTCACCAGAAAGATGAGTTACTGGAGTGTACCATACAAAGACATCAGACATCATTGGCCATAGGCTATAACACACAGTGTGTTATGTAACCTTTTGATGTGTGCACCTATGCACCTTTTGAGATCGGTTAAGAAGCTCTGAAATGACGTAGCTTCCCTGGCGTCTTCTCAGCAACTTGCAGATGCATGCCCTCCATGGCTCTGAATTTACTCATATCATGTGTGTCAAAGGGTCATCCATCATCCGGCGATGCACATCCACACACCATTGGACTGATTGGTCAGCTGATCGATCAAGCTGCTATGCATGACGTTGAAGCCTTGAAGGCAACATCCGACCATGCGAGCACAAAAACCATTGGACTTACCGACTGAGCAACCATGTACGCCAATGAAGAGAGCTAGCATGATCACTGTAGCTTCTCATATCATTCTTCATATATAAGTGTAAGTGTCAGCAGTGCCGGCGAACCGTTAATAATGCATGGCGTACAAGTTTTACTTCTTAACCGATCTCAAAAGGTGCATAGGTGCACACATCAAAAGATTACATAACACACTGTGTGTTATAGCCTATGGCCAATGATGTCCGATGTCTTTGTACGGTACACTCCAGTAACTCATCTTTCTGGTGAGATGACACTGGTAAGGTTCAGTTAAGATGAGTATTATATCCTTGGAAATCTATTTTATAGATCAAGATGCGCTATGGTTCTAGAATACCATCGATTTCAATGTTTTGTATGTATATGACTGAATCTGAAGGTATTTTTGTGTTATAAGCATATGTTGTGGAAGAACTATTTTTGTGTTACATGTGTTCCTTTGTTGAGCACCAGATGTGTGCTTCTATTCCTGCGTATTTTTAGGGTAAATTCCCGTGGAGTTAGAGATTGGGTTGGACTCTTTTTCTATTGTGCTTCTACCTTTTGGTCATTGAACGACTTGGTATGGGCCTGTGGAGATCTTGTGCAAGTAAATTAATGGAAATCAACGGCTAAAATAAATTAACGATGACGACGACATATGAAATTCTACCAGAGTGGAGAAGATATGGGCAACTACGGGCATGCATATATGAAGGGAACACATGCACAATTTTTTGTCCCAGCTAAATGCATGCATGTATATAGCAAGCTAGTCATGCACGCGTGCATAAATCAAGGGCACATATGCACGTTTTTTTGGTTTCAGCTGATTGCATGCATGCATAAAGCAATTAAGCAAGCCACGTTCTTTTCTTTTGGATTGAACAACTAACTCAGGTCCTTCTTCTTAAAGCTGGATCAGGGCACATCTTTATTTTTCACTGGAAATTAGTGCATGTCCTATTTTTTATTTGATCAACGCACGTCCTAGCTCGGCTGCATGGAGCGGTGCACGTCTTTTTCTTTAAACTGGAACCAATCGGCCCTTTTCTTTAACAAAAATGCTAAACACACGGAGCTGTTACGGGGCTAACTATAAAATCTTTCCACCGCCCCCCTGATTTTCAGGTGGGTGGGGCCCAACCTCCCCCTTAATCCAATAGTAACTTGCCATCTCAGGAGTAACTCCGTAAAACCCAGTATTAACCCCGTGAATGTAGCATTGTTGTTTCTTTAATCTATATCTATATCTATATCTATATCTATACCTACTAATAAAGCAAGGTGCGTTTCGCCAACTTTTTCATCCGTTCACCGCTGAAAAAAATAAATTGCTAAAATAAATGTATTCCTCTTCGAGGTTGTACTAAAATTTTATGTGTTTGTCTGCTAGAAAAAGAATTTTCGTACGTGGGCCACGAGCTAAGGCCCAGCCAAGCCAGCCCCCTTATTTTTCTGCCCACGCAAACAGGACAAAATATATTTTCTGCACTGGGCGACAAATAGTCAAGTTTCGCATCGGACAACAAATATTGGGCTGGCCCATTTTTTTTCTTTGTTTATGTGTTTTCCTTCTATTTTTATTCTGATTATTCTCCTATATCTCTTTTTTACATTCCATTTTAATTTTTATTTTAGAATTTATTTCGTAAATTAAAAGTTCTAAAAAACATTCAGAATTAAAAACCAATTTTTGGAAACTGTTCAGAATTCCAAAATTTAGTTGCTATTCTGAAAAATATCGGAACTTGCAAAAGTTTCCACTTTTTTCATAAAATAAAATTTTAATATTGTTCGCAATATCTAAAAGGAAAATGGCATTTCAAAAAATGCTCCAAATTCGAAAGAAATTCTTGTTTTAGTTAAATCTTCACAACTAAAATTAATATCCCTGTATAAAAGATCAATATTCTGAAAAATCTTATGAATTTTCAGCACATGTTCCCATTTTAAAAAAATGTTCACAAATTGAAATAATGTTCATGTTTTTTCATCGGACTTTCGCACAGGACAACCAATAACGGGCTGGCCCATTTTTCTTTGTTTCTGTGTTTTGCTTTTATTTTTATTCTCCTTTCTCTATATCTTTTTTTTCTTCGATGTTTATTTTCCTTTTAGAATTTATTTCATAAATTGAAAATTCTCAAAAAAGTTCAGACTGAAGAAAAACAAATTTTTGAAAATGTTAAGAATTCCAAACTTTTGTTGCTATTTTGAAAATATTCGAAACTTGAAAAAAGTTACCCATTTTTTCCAAAAATTATTATTCTTCAAAATTGTTCGGGATGTCTAAAAAGAAAATGGCATTTAAAAAATGCTTCAAAATTGGATAATATTAATATTTTAGTCAAATTTTCATAATTAAAAATAATTTTTTGTATAAAAGATACATATTCTCTAATAACCTTACGAATTTCCAACACTTGTTCCCGTTTTTGAAAAATGTTCATAAAGTCAAATAATGTTATTGTTTTAATAAAAAAGTTGGTGTTTTCAGAAAATGTTTGTGGATTTAAGAAGATGTTCCCTTTCATATTTTGTTAGTTTTTTTTAAAGTGTACATAATTTTCGAAAAACTATGCCGTATTTTCAAAAATGTTCATGTTTTCTAGAATATTTAGAAACTTCATATCTTAAAATCCCCTCGATTGAAAGAATTGAAAGAAAAGTAGATTGAATAACTCATGGGCCTTATCTGAGGTATGATAACGTAACAAAACTCTTAAATGCCCTCGATCAATGAATGGAAAAATAGCGGATTGATTCCTTCACACGCAGCGAAGCCGAGAAGCTAAATGTTCATTTTTTCATGTGCACATAGGGTTTTCATTGCACATATAATTCTCACTGACTTTAAATGCATACTATTTTATCTCCCGTTGCAACGCACGGGCATATGTGCTAGTCTAATATACATATGGAATCAGTCGCACGTTCTCTCCAAAAAAAAATTTAATCAGCGCACGCCCTAAGTTTAGTTGCATGGAGTGAAACCTCATCTTTGGGTATAATTATAATGGCATTGGTGGGTAATTTTATTAACTTACAATTTTTTTGTGAGGTAACTTATCTAATGGCTGTAAAAAAATAGTCTATTAAATTAACGGTGGGATATTTCTAATTTTTGTAGTAATTTCTAATTTCTAACTTATTTTTTTTTCTGGTTAACCCGTCAAATACTTTTTATATATAATAGATAGATTGTTCAGGACCAGTCCGCCATCATCGAAACATGCACTCGCGTCCTTATGGTGTCGCTGACATTACGGGAGGCAGTGAGTCAACTGCACAGCCGTTGAACGACATGGCTTTGCTAAACCAGCGTGAGTTGCTGGTCATTTTCAACAAAAACCATACAGTGACCATTGGAAAGAGTGAGTATTGCATGCCGATTACTCGCCACCGCCTCCAAAAAAGCATCGTTCCAAATATAGGCCATGAGACGCAAAAAGATGAGTAGACTTCGTAGCCTCCATTCTCCACAGGCCATGTCTGAATGGTCATGATTTATGTATTCCTTTTACCTTGACATGTAATTTGTCCGTTGCTCTTCTTAGCGGTAATGTACATGTATTTTAATGGTATGGAATATAGTTTTCTAAATTGCACAAAAAAATTGTGTAACTTTTTTCAGAAATGTCACGTGCATTTTCTTGAAACGTGCGAACATTTTTTTAATGTCGGACTTTTTTTGATACAAACATTTTTCATGACCAAACCTTTTTACACTACATGAATATTTTCTAAATGTGCCATGAGCACTTTTAAAAACTAACTAAAATAATTTTTTTCAGAATATATGTATTTAGTATTTTTTTCTAATACAAAAAAAAGGAAAAAACAACACACGTGACGTCAGGCCTGGCTCCCTGTAGGCAAGCTCCGCTTCCGTCTAACTCATCCATCTTAGCACCATGACTCCTTATATCCTGCCTCCTGCGATCGAGCTCGCTCACCTCCGTTCACCGAAACCTCACGCCATGGCCTCTAGCTCCAGCTCCCCTCCTGTCCTGGTCGCGGACAAGCACAACCCTGACATGGCTTGACCCTCCGCCCTCGTGTTGCCTCACTCACTCAAACGAGCTGCTACTCTGCCTCGCTACGATGAGCTCCTTCTCCGCCACCCTATTCCCCAACACAGGTGAGCATGCATCTCGCCGCCCAAATTGGCCACCGTCTCGACTTGTCAGGTGGCCATGGGCGGTGGCTGTTGCCTCCATGGCTTGTGATGGGCGTGCTCTGGTGGGCTATCCTGCTTGGTGATGATTGTTGGCGGTGGGCCGCGGATCTAGATCCCGTCCAGTTCTGTCATCATCGTGCAGCCGACCTATGCGAATTAGTGGCGATCCAACTGGCTGTGGGTTGGGGAGAAGTGGACAACATTGTAAACCGAGCTCGGACTTTGGTCATGGCGGACAATGATGGTGCCTATGTGTCATTACCTTATTGAAGGCATCGTCAATGCAGTGATTATCTCCTCGCTCGGGCTATTCCGACAAAAAAACCTTGATCTGAATCTCCCAGATTGAATGATGGCGGTGCTATCAGGTTGTTATCCCTCTTGAGGCATCATTTTGGAGTAGATGCTTTCTTGAGTCATCACGAGGTGGAGTGACATGGCATTTACTGCATCGATGCGGAGGGTCTTGGCATCATGGTGCAGCAGAGTCTTGGCGACGAATGCGTCTTGATCGACGAGCACAGGGCAGCGGTGCTGTTTGGGGCCATGGCGGCATCGACGGCTGGATGGGAAAGGATAGTGTGGATCTCTACCATGGAGGTGGGTTAGCTGCTCGATGGTGGTGGCAGCTTTGGAAGCGTGTGCATATGATACACGCTTAGGGTCTGCTGGGCCGGATATGTGCGCTTGGTACGTCATGCAGTCGGCTCAACGATGACCCCGGTTCTAGATGGTGGGGGCGTGATGACATCCCATTGTCAAGTTTGTAGGTGTGGAGTGATGGCTTCATCTTGTTGGCTGTATGTTGTAGTCACACCTTTATTGAATAATTTAATTAAGATAATTGTGTACATCTATCGATGCAGAGGTCGGAGGTTTCAACCATATTTCCGAAAGAAAGAAAAAAGCAGCTCACCGGCGCCACTAGACCCTCCGAGGGTCTCTTCTTCCTCTTCTAGTTTACCTTAAGCTATGTTGTATTTGCCTTCAGTTTAGTCGTCACTCTGTCTTCAGTAGTTGTCACTATGTTGTTATGTCAGGTGTAAACGCCCTTGTAACAGTAATCCATTACGATAAGTGATCAATGCAAGAGTCAAGCTTTCTATCCCAGTTCTACCCCAGCCTCAGAAGCATGTCTGAATGGTCATGACTCCTGTTTGGCTTTTCCCTTGGCATGCCTTTTTGTTCTTTGCTCTTTTTATTTGTACTGCCGGTCTAACATGTCGTTCATTTGGTGCTTGTTATTGTTGTGATGTCGTGATCATCTTGGTAGTGCCCTGAACTATGTAATGATATCTATCTATGGTATTAGAACTGACTATTTACAATTGTTCCTCCCTGCCTCCCAAATTTACTTTAGCTTTGGCATGGTTAAGATGCACAGATGGCATCGCTCAGATGAGCGATTTGTTCTTGGTCATGCTCTTTGAGCAAAGGCATTTTTGTTGTTGTTAGAATGTTATTTTGCTCTTGGTCATGCTCTTTGAGCAAAGGCATTTTTGTTGTTGTTAGAATGTTATTTTGCTCTTGGTCATGCTCAGGTGTGCTCTCCTGGATCAAGATAGATATGTTGGTTCTTTTTTCATCTGTCTCTGGATAATAGGTACGCAACTTGATTAAATACATTGTGTCAGTTTGACCACATTTCTCTTCAAACTGAGAAAAATAATGGAATTCCAATGGTGATACGATTATGCCATCTTGATTGCTTGTATCCATTCATACTGGAGCACCGCAAGTCTTGACGCAACATCATCGGCAGACCTGAAATATGTAGGTCCAGTTTGCAGTCGATCTGAACAATAATTGTTCATCATCGGTTTCCAGCCATGAATCATTATTGTTCTTGTCAAACACTCCTCTAGCTTCACACAAGTATGCGGCAAATTCATATATCAAAATAAGCGATCTACGAAGATTCAGTGTACCAGGATTGTATCATAGAACCATATCAATACGGTCTATACTGACAATCATAGCCAGAAGGAACATATCACAGATGCCACAGAAACAACGATGGTAAGCCAACAGCGGATTCTTGGAGCTGAGGATACACCCAGTTCCAAGCGAACCCTTGCAAAAATGTCCAAAACATCTTTAAAAAGTTTTCTCAGGAGCTTCTCTAGATGAATCAGATTAAGCAGTGACTAGTCCATGGCAAGATACTTCAGTTCACAGCAACCAAGTTCTGAGTGAAGAGCGCATGTAAACCAGCAAGAAAGAAGCGAGGAAGAAAGAAAGATGCTAAGACAAGGCAGAACAAACTCAGCAAACTTCCGATATCCAACGGATTAATCGACCGACTGACGGCAATTCCTATAATACAAGGTATAAAGAATGTTCATAGCATGGTCCAACCCTAGGTACAACCAGAAGTTTTTGACGTAGCTTACGAGCCCCATATATTGGACTGAACGTAACGAGTTTTGACGTAGCTGACGAAGAGACTGTAGCAAGAAGTGTATGATACTAAGTGTGACAGTTGTTATTGACAAATGTGCGAGTTTTCTGCTGCCATGAGTCCAGGAATTCAGCAGCCAGGTTGATCTGGAGAAGGGCATGTACCTGTTACAGATAATAAAGAAAAGATTCAGCTACGTAAAGGTTACCGCAAGCAAGAGGGACAACTGTGTAAGGAAAGCCAAACAAGAAGATGGATATCGGCATATAGAAATAAACATATATGGCACGTGATTTCTGTACATATGGTCCAGTTTTGATAAAATAAAAGGGGAACATGAGAAGCAAATGTTGCAGAAAGAATGTAAAAATACAAACACGATGGAATCAGAGAAAGATTTCCTAACTGAATGCGTGATGGAGATAGCTTACTTGTTTAGCAATAGTATTCGCATGACAGAATTTCTTGGAATGGCAGCAATTATCATGTAATTACACCCAAATAATTTAAGATGGAAAGAAGTAGCACAAACAAGTACTACATCTAGAACACACAGAGGAACAGGTTTTCGAAGTATAACCAACTCATACAAGTCTAATACATACTAAAACGTGTGCATTTAGACCCCCAATTTATGGATACTAGTTTGAAACCCATGATGCTTCTAATTCGAACAGAAACAAGTGTCTGGAATATCCAAGCCAGCATCTATGACATTGTGGATGTTTGCGTGGATTGGAAACACTCATTATACAATGAACTGTTCTACACAAGAACACTAATCAACCAAGCAAGTAAAAGGTTCTGAAAGGTTCTAGTGGTCTCTTTAACGGTGACTGCTACAAGAAGTGCATATACAATGAACTGCAACACTTGGTAGCCTATAACCAACAATTACTATCCCTGGTAGATTATTATGACTGGCTCTAGTGATCTCTGCTCCGTCCTTGATCTTATGACTGATACTAGTTGCTGAAGAAAGAATATAAGCAACACAAACACAATGGAATCAGAGGAAGATTTCCTATCTGTATGTGTGATGTAGATAGCTTATCTGTTCAGCCACATAACATAATTTCTTGGAATACAGCAATTATTATGTAATTACACGCAAGTGATTTAAGATGGAAAGGAGTACCATAAACAAGTACAGCTAGCACAAGCAGAGGAGCAGATTTTGTAAGTATGACTAACTCATACAAGTCTAATACATACTATAACCTGTGCATTTAGACCACGAATTTCTGGATATTAGTTTGAACCCCGTGATGGATGCTTCTAATTCCAACTGAAATAAATGTCTGAATCTGGAATATCCAAGCCAACATCTACGACACTGTTGATGTTCATGGGGATTAGATATACCTATTTTGAAACACTAATCAAGCAGGCAAGCAAAACCTTCTGAAAGGATAGGATCATGTATGCTCTAGTGATCTCTTGATATATTTAGACTGCTACTAGTAGAACTGCATATACAATGAACTACAGAACACTTTGGTAGCCTGCCACCAACTATTACTATCCGTGTCATATGCCAATTCTCATGGACAAACACTCATACGTTCATGCAAATATACTGAACATGACCAAACCCTCATATGTCAATTTCGAAAAGGAGAGGTGATTACCAATTCAGAGGCGTAGCAGAAACTGTATGCTAAGCGGTTGTAGCTGGGATGTTGTAGCGACTGCGCAAGCCGTCGATAGCTCTGGCCACGGACTTTGCCATCTCAGGGAGGGTCACCTTGCACACTGACCATTGTGAACCAAGTTAGTACTACTAAACGATAAACCACTGTCATAGTGGCTTGAATTGAAGACTGAGATGAAGTAAAATTCAGAAGATAGATGTCTCTGGTGAGTCTCTGCAGTACCACGAGACGAAGACGACTGCACATCTGTCATCAACTTCTTGTACGATGCCTGCAAGGAATCGACACGGAGAACCGCAATTTCAGGCTTCAAATCCACACGAAATTCAGATACACCTACGACCAGCACTCGATCAAACATGGATCGAATTGAAGGAGAAGCGTACCTTGATCTCATCGGCTTGCTGGGAGTAGTTGTCGAGCATCTTCTTATGCTCCTTCTCCGCCTCCTCCGACATCTGCACGCAGCTCTGCGTCTGCATCTGAAGAGCACACATGCACATGGAAGGAGATCCATCACAATCACATCTCAGGGTCGATCGACGGATGCGCGAAGGGTGGATGGCAAAGGGGGTGAGAGAGGTCAGGTGAGTCACCTTGATGCGCTTGGAGATCCGGGAGTGGGAGGCCTCGAGGTCACGGGCGTTGTCGGCGTGGAGCGCGTCGAGGCGGCGCTTGAGCGAGTCGAGGCCCGAGGCGGCGAGGCTCCTGAGGTCGCCGACGGAGGCCGGCGTGGACGTGGCCGCCGCGGTGAGGGGGGATCTGGCCTTGGGCGTCAGCAGCGAGGCGGGCGAGAGGAAGCCGCCGCGGCCGACTTTGACGGGGGAGGGGGAGGGGGAGGGGGACCCGCCGCTGGCGTCGGACGGCGAGGAGGGGGCGGAGAGCGAGTCGGGGCTGCGCTTCCCCTTGGGCTTGGCCCTCGCCCTGCCCCTCGGCTTGGGCTTGGGGGCGGAGAGGAGGCCGCGGCCGAGCGCGACGGGAGAGGGAGAGCCGCCGCTGGCGCCGGACGGCGAGGAGGAGGCGGCGGAGAGGGAGTCGGGGCTGGGCTTCGGCTTCGGCTTGGGCTTGGCCTTCCCCCTGGCCCTGGGCTTGGGCTTGGCGGCCGCGGCGGGCGCCTTCCTCATGGCTCCGGTAGAAGAGGCGGAGGAGGAAGAGGAAGAAGAATGGTCTGCTTCTGCTCCGAGATTTTGAATTTTGAACCCGAGCTAGCACTGCAGGGGGGTTGGGGGAGGAAAGCTTTATATGCTTGAAATTTGAAATTTCGTCGCTCGGGTGCATAGCTGGCCAAACGGGCCGGCCCGGCCCGGCCCATCCTAATCGTGCCTGGTACGGCCCGGCTTGCCAAGACACGATTATTATACGGGTCGTGTCGCGTCGGCCCGTGTGCCGCGGCCTGCAGCCCAGGCACGGCCCATCTGTTAATCAGGCTGGCCCACCGGCACGCCAGGCCCACTAATCTGCCAGCTATTTGGCGCACGGAGCGTTTTTAGCCTATTTTTACCTATTGGGCCATATAGGGATATATATAAAAAATAAAAATAAAAAATCCGGTCGTGTCGTGCAGGCCCGCGTGCTCAGCCTCCAGGCCCAGACACGGCCCTTGGCGTGCCGGGTCGGGACCATTTAGCACGTGTCGTGCCGTGACTGGGTCGTGCCATGTCAGCCGTGCTACCAGGCCGCCCCAGCTATCCCGACCCGTTTGGCCACCTACTCGGGTGGCTAGGAGAGAAGGTGGGCTCGCTGGCCAACGAGCAGACCTGGCCAACCAGCAGACCTGACCAAATGGGCCGGGCCGGCCAGGATTATACGGGTCAGGCACAGCAAATACGCAGGATGTGCTGGGCAGGTAAGAGTGTTGCCCTCCCTTACCCGGCACAGCCTCTATGTATGGGCCGGCACGGCAGCTTGTTTGGCATGCCAGCCTGCGTAGAATTCGACCTATTGGTCTGTTTGGACTTATGTTAATCCTATTGGTTTGTATAAGATTTAAAAATAGAAACAAAAAAGATGTGTCGTGCCGGCACTCGTGCCCAACCTCATAGCCTAGGCATGGCCCTAGGCAGGCCAGGACCATCACCGGCCGGGGCACGCGGGCTATTGAGCCAGCATGCTAAGACCGGCCTATTTGGCCAGGTTTGCCCACCAACATTCCAGTCCTAGACTCGGCGATGTATGTCTCAGGTGCTTCTTCTATAAAAAAATACGACCTTCATAAGTGGTATACGTGTGTGACACAAACACATGGCAACTACGAAAGTTTTTGATAACAAGTTTAGTGATTTAATCGAGGATGCCCATTTTAGTTGTCAAGCATGGCAATTTCCTTATCGAATGGCAAGTTTTAGTTTTTTGTTGTTTTTTCTTTTTTGAATGATAACTTTAGTTCTAAAAAATACAGGGCTAGCGTGCTTTGTGCCACATGTGTGCCACTTATCATTTGGGTAAAAATAAGCCACTAAAGACCATAGGTCTCATTTTTTAAATTAAATCAAGTTTTTTGGCACTAATGCTTAGAGCATCTACAACCGGAACCCCAT